>JARQOC010000002.1:216981677-217098041 GCA_033576535.1 Allobates femoralis | reverse complement strand
GGTTTTTAAAAAACAAGGGACTTTTTCCAGGTTGCCACCGGATTACAGCTAGCTGCTCATAATAGATCAATTAAAAAACCCGGATAAACCAATGAGCTTAATTGCTTAAAAAATTTTTTAAATTTTTTAAATTGGGAAATTGGCGAACATTTTTAGGGAAATTGGTAGCACTAAAAAAAACAAAGACATCCCCAAAACAAAAAACTCTACCACCACTTTCGCAATTTAAATGACTGAAATTCCGAAAGGTTTAAGAGTAAATGGGTATAAAAATGACCATGGGGGGTTAGAGGGGGTTTTTTTAAAAAAGCTACTCGCCCAAAAAGGGAACTAAAATGGATTGTGATGCTGGACACGGTGGGCCTCCAAAGGGCCTGAAATGATTCCCTCAGTTTCTTTTCCAAAATCTATAAATAAAATACTAAAATTCCTAGCTATGTGTCCGTTGGGATCCTTGACCTTTTCCCACCATTTGCTCCTTTTTCTAATGAAAGTGAGAATAAAAATTTTTACCCCCTTTCCCCTTTTCCCCCCTTGTGCTAGTAACAGCTGTTTTTGCTTTTTTTTTTTTTAAATTCTTTTATATTTTACCCTTTGGGGCCCTTTTTTTCTCTAAAGGGGACAGGTCTATATGGCCTATGGAAAGAACCGGATGTGCATACAGATTGACTGCGTGGGATGGACAAAGGAATCAAATCTACCCCCATTATGTGTTATTTTTAAAAAACATACTGTAATATGATCTCTGTTATCAGTGCACAAAGCAGGAAATCGCGCTCTCAGTGCGCATGCCCGCGCTCCCGCACTGCCTGGTCGCCATGACGACGCTCTACACACCCAGCCAGCGCTTCGTCGCCGCGTGGATGTAATATCCCGCGGCGGTGATGACGCGGCGGATTGAGCGCCGGATGTGACGTATCGGGCCGGCGGGCACCGCCTTTGGAAGCGCGATGCGAGCACACCTATGCAGGTGATGTAAGGGGTATATAAGAACGTCACTGTGGTTGTTTTTCACCTGATGAAGACGGTCACAAGCCGTCGAAACATGTTGTGGCTATGGAGGCACGAGGAATAAAGCCTTTTTAATTTACCTGGGAATCCCCTGCTTTTACCTGAGCGCCCATTACAGACCATGGATCCTTCAGAAAACTGCATTGTCTCATTGAGCTACACGGCAGGAGCAGCTCGGTTCCAGCGTTGTGAGGACCAGGGGTTACACGAGGTAACTAGAATAAAACCAACGCTCACACCAGTGTTGTGCATGGCCTGCACAACATTATCAGGTTAGTGCACATATATATAACCCTCTTGAGGGATTAATTATACAGACGGTATTGTACCATTGCACCTCCTCTCTCCTTCTTGTTTATTGCAAAACACTCACTCAAATCACCTCTGTCGCACATGACCTCAGCTCTTAGTGCACTCATTGTGTACAGTGGATCAAGCTGATAGGTCAATTCACTCTCAATGTGAAATTCCATGCAACAGAGCTGAGAAGCTTTGACAGACATCATTGTGGATTACTGTCAGAGGGTATGTTTTGGTTAATAAATGGGTAAAATATGTTGTCTGTGCATGTTTTTTATTTGAAATAAAAGTTTTTTGTTTGTTTATGCTTATTTCTTTTGACTTACAGGTTAGTGATGGGGGGGGGGGGTGTCTAGTAGATCCCTACCCATCAATAACCTAGAGCTTGATGGTAGCTGGGATTTTTGACAAATCACAGCTGCCATTAACCCTTTCTATTACCTTGATTGCCACTGCACCACGGCATTGGGAAGAGCCAGGGATAGCACACAGGTTTTGCACTTATAATGAATTCACAAAATATGGAGGGACTGTGGGCTGCTATTCTTACCCTGGGGTGGGCAATAACCATGTACCTCTCCAGGGTAAGAATACTAACCCCCAGCTTTGTGCTTTATCTTGGCTGGGATCAAAATTGTGGAGAAACCCAGACTTTTAAAAAAAAACATTTTTTACACTAGTCTGAACCAATCACAGATGCCAACACAGAGGGTTGGTGGGAGCATAGTCTGACTGCAAACATGTGATGCTGTCACAGAGGTGAGCAGGGGAAGCAGAGGAATATTAATAAGTTTAATGAACGAGACCCAGAAGTGTTATAGGTGCATTGTCTGGTTTCTGGGTAAGTGTGATTAAACTGCTTTTTAATAAGATAGAAGAAAAGTATTAATGTAAACGCACTAATGCTTTGTTTTCAACCAAAACAAAGCCAAGTTTTCCAACTTTTTAGCAAATTGTTTGGTTAGGATTCAGGCTCCTCACTTATATAGGCGCCTCCAGTAAAGTTGCAGTTGCCACCGCAGTCCTAGTGTGTGGTTTATGGGGTTGCGACACATTTTTGGGAACAAAAGTGCTCGCAGTGTTGCATCATCAAGGGAATGACATGAGGTGTTGGAGGTATATATGGGGGAGGTGATTGGTAATAAGCATCATTGTTGTGTGTGTGCTAGGCAGATTATGATAGACTAGGAAGACGTGGAGTATGGATATGCACTATTAGCATGCACTGTCTACTAGAGCAGGCCAGCTCTGGTAGACATTGAGTATTTCTTTGTGGGCAAAAATAATTACACTGCAAGCCAGATTTGACTCGTGGGCCTAAGTTGGACAGGTATGGTATAACAGGTTGCCAAATGGTCTTTTCACCATCTTAGTCTGTCGTATCTTATTGTTATTGTTTTCAAATGTAGGTCTTATACCAACAAATGAGTTTTACATTCCAAAGTAGATATGACAGTACTTACAATAAGCAGTGACTCTTTGCATTTCCCATATGCAATTTATGAAAGGAGTCTGTCGAGCCCACTGGGACAGGGGTACTCGGTACTGGACCGGGTCGCTGCTGGGGATGTCACAGAGGTCCTGGTCCGGACCGTGTCCCGGGCCCTGGCAAGTAAATGGGAATATGTACAGGGGATAAATGTCAGTCGTGACGCCACCCACGGTTTGTGGTCAGTAATGGGACCACCGCTGCTGCAGAACCTCCGGGGATGATGTTAAAGCAGCTGTAGATGGAATAACTCTCCTCGGGTAGAGCTGAGTTCCCCAGGGCAGTGATGATTAAGATGTATGGTTGTTGGTTGTGAACAGTGCAATTCACTTACTCTCCTGCTGCTGCAGCCTTCCTTCTTTCAGTGCGCATAGCTGACAGGCTGTGGCTCTCCAGGTGGGATCTCTTTGCAGTCCTGCTGGAGGGAATCATGCACGGACAATGGAGCAAAATGAATATACAGTTCTGTCTGCAGAGAATCATGCAAGGGAGTCAGAAGCAGGGTTCACTGTGTTTACTTTGCAGTTCTTTCAGTACAACAGTTCAGTTACAGTTCTTACACGGGTTACAAGCGTTCCCCTCCGGGTTCCTTTCCACTCCCTGCAGCCAGGTTGTTACTCTCTGTGACCCCTCACTCTTTCTCTCGTCCTTTCCAGGCTTTACTCTCTCTCTTTCTCTGTGTGTGTCTCCTGACAGTTTAGCGGTAGCTCGGACCCTGTGGGTCCTCGTGATCGCCACTTAGCTGCCTGTCCTTTGGGTGGGAACTCTAACCTTGAGTTGGAGCTCCCCATCGGTGAATCTGGGGAAACCGGGTAAATCGTTGGTCCCCTTCAGAGCCGACACTCTGCTTCTAGCCTAGCCTCCAATAGTCCTTTGTCTGCCAGGCTCTATCAGGCTCCCCTCTGCCCCGTGTGACTCTGGTGTCAATCTGGAAGGCTACTCCGTCAGTAGTTGGTCGTTTCAGTTGTGTCCCTCAGACTCAGTGTTGCTGATCTGCCTCCTTCCTCACACTCCTGGGGTGCTGGCTATAGATGCACTTTCTCTCCGTGGTTTCACAGGCGCTTCGTATTCTGCACTCTATCAACCCCACTCCTCCAAGACGTGTGTTGCTCTCTTTGCTTCTCAGCCTTCTGTTGGTCTACTTCTTGTCTTTCCTGGTCTGTTCACTCTGGCCTACTGTGTGTCTGTTCAGCTTGGCACCCTCGGCCTACTGTGCGTCTTTACTGACTACTTCCTCCCCTCCTTCCCTATTTCTACCATCTGTCACCTGTCCTTCTTGCTGTCCCACCCACTGTTCTCTAAAACAACCACCCCTTGCCCGCCTAGAGTCCCGGGCTCCGGGTTGGGTGCTGCCCTCTAGTGGTGTGTGGGATGTCTGTGAGGGTGTTTGTAGTGCAAACTGTCTTCCTTCCTACCTGGCTGCAGTTCCCTTTGTGGCCTCCTGGTCGCAGGGGCGCCACAAGTCTATGCCAACAAAATCGCAGTATGTACTTTTCCTTGAAGAGTTTACTAAGGGCATATTCATTGTCAGTGAAAAATAGACAGCTCAAGGACATAAAACGGATTCCATTCAGATGTAAAATGCATTAATTTTTCACTGATAAAACATAATCTGTTTTTCTATCGTTTCAATACAGCCTTTATTTTCTATTTATTTCCAACCACAGGAAACTGTGTTATTAATATTGATCTTAATAAGCAAATGTTTTGATAAATTGATTTTAAGCACTTCATGTCAAGTGATACCTCAAAATGGACCATGGCCATTAGTTATTTTTAACAAATACGTTTATATACTTGGCTATGACACAATGTTGAGATTTTCATGCACATCTGTGTTTATGGATTTTAGTGTCCTTTCACATGACCTTCCTTCAGAGTTATCTGAAATACACTTTTCTTTTTTTTCTAAATACTCAGAATTGTTTCTGGATTAAGTATTTCTGTCTCATTTTATACAATTTGTTACGCCACAGTCAATGGTAATCTAAAAGTAACTTGAAGCTCATAGGCCCTAATGCAAAACTCCAACATGGCCCCCAATTATCACAAGTCTTTAATAGTATTGCTCTTATCATGTAGGCAAAAAGGACTTTTGAGTTCCTTAGGTTTCAGGGGCCCAGGTGCGATTGCAACCATTGCACCTAGTGTACGCCCCTGCCATTAGATCAATTGTTTAACCATAGCACGCATAGTAATGACACATTACATTAACAATGCAAACATTAATTACAATGTGCCATATTGAAATACAGGGGTTGGACAAAATAATGGAAACACCTAACGTTTTGACATCATAATCTTCGAAAATGTTATAAGCATGCAAACCATGACATATTATTATTTATTATTATTATTTACTAGCTGTGAGCCCGATGCAAATGCACGTGCGTTAATTAGATTATAGTAGGTATATATTTTTTTATTTTTTTTTTATTTTTTTTTTATTTTAATATTTTTTGAATAAGTTAATGTTATGAATATGTTATGTATTTGTTTTATTTTATTAGAATGAGTTAATGTTATGAATTTTTATATGTAATATTTTTTTTATTATTTATTATTGTATTATTGTAATTATTTATTATTTAATAATTTTATAATTTTTTTTATTTTAATTTATTTTTTTATGTGAGTAATTAGATTTTCTTAGAATTAGTTAATGCTATTAATATTTAAATTATATATATATTTTAATTTTATTAATATTTTTTTGAATTTTGATTTATTTTATTATTTATTATTTGTATTATTTGTATATGAATTTTTTATTTTAATTACATTTATTTGTATTAGATTTTTTTTTTTATTTTAATTAGTAAATGTAATTAATATATTAATTTTATATATTAATATAATTTTTTTTTTTATTATTATTATTTTTTATTTTATTATGTATTATTTATATTATTATTTTTTTTTTTTTAGTTTTTTATATATTAAATTTATTTATTATTTGCTATTTTCAGTGAATTTATTAGTATTTTAAAATATTTTTATGTGTATTTATTTATTTATTTTAATTGTCTTTAAATGTAGTGAATTTTTCCCATTGAGAAACGTGGATGAATGAGGGGCGAATCTGATTGGCCGTATTGGAATAGTAAAAGTGTTTGTTCCCATTGATAAAAATGTATGAATGAGCCTTGAATGTCATTGGTTGGTGTGTATTTGAATGTGATTGGTGCGATTTGGATCCGTGGGCGGGGCTTCCAGAAACTCGCGGCGGCCATGTTTATTCTTCAGTGAGCGAAGCGGACCGAAGAGGGAACATGGAAGATCCGGAGCTCGGTGTAGGAAGAAAGAAGACCGCCTGATGGAAGGCTCGTGGGCCGGGCTGAAGGAAGAGGATGCCTGGGCCGGAGGGAGGACTGGACCTGGACCTGACGAAGCAGATGTCATGAAGACAGGTAAAGTGATCTACGACGTCGGCGGGGGGGGAAAGCGGACATAATGGGGGGGGGTGTTAGGACATATTAGGGGGGTGCGGACATATTGGGGGGGAGAGTACATATTTGGGGGGGGTGTGCGGACATAGTGGGTGGTTTTGGGGAGAGGAGATATTGTGGGGGGGGGTGAGCACATATGGGAGGGGTCTGCGGACATAATGGGGGGTGTGCGGACATAATGGGGGGTTGATGCGGACATTGCGGGGCTGTGTAGCGGGGCTCCATGGTCCCCGGGCGAGATGCGGGGAGCGGAGGCGGCTGCGCGGCCTCCGCTCCATGGTCCCCGGGCGAGATGCGGGGAGCGGAGGCGGCTGCGCGGCCTCCGCTCCATGGTCTCCGGGCGAGATGCGGGGAGCGGAGGCGGCTGCGCGGCCTCCGCTCCATGGTCCCCGGGCGAGATGCGGGGAGCGGAGGCAGCGCGGGCGGCATCGGTGGGGTGTGGGTGGGCTGAGGGGGGATCTGTGCGGCGTTGTGGGTGTGCGGTGCTGGGGGGCGGTGCGGGGCTGTGGATCAGGGCTGGGGGGAGGCAGAGGGGGCAGCTCCATGGCGAGCAAAAGCGCGGGCGGCATCGGCAGGGTGTGGGTGCGCAATGGCGGGCTGAGGGGGGGATCTGTGCGGCGTTGTGGGTGTGCGGTGCTGGGTGGCGGTGCGGGGCTGTGGATCGGGGCTGGGGGGGAGGCAGAGGGGGCAGCTCCATGGCGGGCAAAAGCGCGGGCGGCATCGGCGGGGTGTGGGTGCGCAATGGCGGGCAATGGCTCGCAATGCGGCCATTGCGAGTCGAGTTAGAATGGCTCGCAATGGCCGCTTCGCGGCCAATGCTTCGCGCGTATCCACATGACCACGCCGGAAGTAGCGCCGGAAGGGGCAAAAAAGCGATTCGCGATTATATAATAGATTTATATAGTGCCATTAGGTTCCATGGCGCTTTACATGAGGATGAGGGAGACAAGAACAAGTACACTAAATCTAGGCGATCAGGACGTACAGGTACAGAAGGGGCAGGGACCCTGTCCACGAGGGCTCACAGTCTAAGAATGTTAATGTTTTGTAGTTGATTATTTGTGTTAAGTGGTATGTGTATGTAAATTAACTGTTTTTTTTGCCGAATTGCAAGAACATTGATGAGAACTTGATACCAATTGCAGACCTTTCGGATTTTCAAAAAGGCCAAATTGTTGGTGCTCATATGGCAGGCGCTAGTGTAACAGAAAGTGCCCGAATGCTTGGCGTGTCAAGAGGTCCTGTCTCCAAATTAATGACAGCATTTGAAAGAGAAGGAAAAACGTCTGCAGCAAAGCACAGGCCCGGCCAAATGTAAAAGTTGACTGAAAGAGACCGTCAGACTCTAAAGCAAATTGTGAGAGAGGATCGCGAGACCACGGCTCCGTAAATCACTGCTGAGCTCAATGAACACCTACAGAACCCAGTTTCCACGAAAACTGTTCGTCAGGAGCTGGAGAAATCTGTATTCCACGGAAGAGCTGCAATTAGAAAACTGCTGCTCTCAATGACAAATGTTTCCAAGCATTTAGAGTGTTGTAGAAATCTCCAGAATTGGTCCCCCGAGCAGTGGAAATATGTGATATTTTCAGACGAATCATTGTTTAGCCCATTTTGCGACCTCCGGCCGAGTGTGCGTTTGGAGATAGCAGAAAGAAGCATTCCATCCAGACTGTGTTCTCCCAACCGTAAAACAGGTTCTGTGATGATCTGGGGTGCTATTTCGTGGAGATCCGCCGGGCCAATGATATCACCTTGCATGAATCCATACCTCGGATAATTGAGGCTGTAATCCCCGCAAAAGATGGACCTATACCATTTTAAACTAACTTTTGTTGATTTTTCCATTATTTTTTCCAACCCTTGTATACAGTCATATGAAAAAGTTTGGGCACCTGTCTTAATCTTACTCTTTTTTTTTGTTTAACATTGTTTTTTTTGCAACAGCTCTTTCAGTGTGATATATGTAATAACTGATGGACACAGTAATATTTCAGGTTTGAAATGAGGTTTATTGTACTTACCAAAAATGTGAAATATGCATTATTTCAATATTTGACAGGTGCCAAAGTATGGGCACCCTTCTGATTTTCATGACTTGAATACTCCTGACTACTTTTTACTGACTTACTGAAGCACTAAATTGGTTTGGTAACCTCATTGAGCTTTGTACTTCATAGCCCGGTGTATCCAATCATGAGAAAAGCTATTTCAGGTGTCCACTTGCAAGTTGTTCTCCTAGTTGCATCTTCTCTGAGGAGTGGCATCATGGGCTCCTCAAAACAGCTCTCAAATGATCTGAAAAAAAAGATTGTTCAGCATAGTTGTTCAGGGGAAGGATACAAAAAGCTGTCTCAGAGATTTAACCTGTCAGTTTCCACTGTGAGGAACATAGTAAGGAAATGGAAGACCACAGGGACAGTTCTTGTAAAGGCCAGAAGTGGCAGGCCAACAAAAATATCAGAAAGGTAGAGAAGAAGAATGGTGAGAACAGTCAAGAACAATCCACAGACCACCTCCAAAGACCTGCAGTATCATCTTGCTGCAGATGGAGTCACTGTTCATCGGTCAACAATACAGCGCACACTGCACAAGGAGAAGCTGTATGGGAGAGTGATGTGAAAGAAGCCGTTTCTGCATGCACGCCACAAACAGAGTCGCCTGAGGTATGCAAAAGCACATTTGGACAAGCCAGTTTCAATTTGGAAGAAGGTCCTGTGGACTGATGAAACAAAGATTGAGTTGTTTGGTCATACAACAAGGCGTTATGCATGGTGCCACAAAAACACAGCATTCCAAGAAAAACACTTCCTACCCACTGTCAAATTTGGGGGAGGGTCCATCATCCTTTGGGGCTGTGTGGCCAATGACGGCCCCGGGAATCTTGTTAAAGTTGAGGGTCACATGGATTCCACTCAGTATCAGCAGATTCTTGAGAATAATGTTCAAGAATCAGTGTTAAAGTTGAAGTTACGCCGGGGATGGATCTTTCAGCAAGACAATGATCCAAAACACCGCTCCAAATCTACTCAGGCATTCATGCAGAGGAACAATTACAATGTTCTGGAATGGCCATCCCAGTCCCCAGACCTGAATATCATTGAACGTCTGTGGGATGTTTTGAAGCGGGCTGTCCATGCTTGGCGACCATCAAACTTAACTGAACTGGAAATGTTTTGTAAAGAGGAATGGTCAAAAATACCTTCATCCAGGATCCAGGAACTCATTAACAGCTACAGGAAGCGACTAGAGGCTGTTATTTTTGCAAAAGGTTGATCTATTAAATATTAATGTCACTTTTCTGTTGAGGTGCCCATACTTTTGCACCTGTCAATTTTTGAAATAATGCATATTTCACATTTTCGGTTAGTACAATACACCTCATGTCAATCCTGAAATATTACTGTGTCCATCAGTTATTACATATATCACACTGAAATAGCTGTTGCAAAAAAAAAAAAAAAAGAGTAAGATTAAGAGGGGTGCCCAAACGTTTTCATATGACTGTATGTAATGTGTCAGTAATCTACTAGGCATGAAAAATAGTGAACACAAAACCAGAATATATTATAAAGGAAAACACAAATGGATTTTAATGATCCGATTAATTTATTGTAAGAAATACACATACAAAAAAAATACAGAAAAGGAAGGAATTCTAAAAATTGCACAACCCCCTGGCCAAAGTAATTGGAAAGTTAAAAAACATATTCCCACAAACAGAGAGCTATGAATGTATGGGGAAACACCATATGAAATTTGTAAGGCCATTTGTACAACAAGCAACATTCAAATACAAAAGAATTCCCTGATAATGCAAACATGAGTAAGGTTTACCTAATATAATAAAAAGCATAGGGCACAGAAATAAAGGAAACCAAAATAATATGGAAGCCAATTAGTACTCACACAAACACAAAGTACAAGTACTCACACAAACAGAGTGCTTTAAAGATAATCACCATATGAAATGTTTAAAGCCTTCTGTACAGGGTGCAACAGTGCATTCAGTACAAAAGAATTCCTATGTATTGCTAACATGGGTAGGCATACCTAAGGTAGTAAATAGGCAAGGGGCGCAATAATCAAGAAGTATGTTTCGCGGGTATGTCCGCTCACTTCTTCACGGGGATACCTTTTGTAGTGCTTAAAGTCCTGGCTGATAGTCATGTTACTAGACCAAGTAAAAAAGAAGAAAAACGGAGAGAAAGAGTGCGTGTTTAAACAGGTTTTTCCTTTTTTCGCAGTGCCAAAGAGAACAAAAAAGGGTGGTTCACAAGGGGCAAACACAATGACCACTGCACATTGTAGATGTTATACAAATAGTACATGGAATAAAGTATACATTTCATGCAAATGCTGACAGGAAATAAATCTCCAGGACATCTGTAGTCACAACTAGTACAGATCAAATATAAAGTCCAAGTGCATTGATATCAATAGTAACAACAGATGTTAATACTGGTTTACCTCCAGAAATGCAAAATATACAAATCAAATGAACCAATTATTCCATATACTTGTTATAGGAAACAAGAGTAACATATAAAAGCCTGTCCCATTACTGTGCTAAAATAGACATAGTGCAAGTAATGTCATAGTATTTACCCCGCAGTGGAGGATCCCCGCTTACTGTCTCCATTTTGGCACTGCGAAAAACGTAAAAAACCTGTTTAAACACGCACTCTTTCTCTCCGTTTTTCTTGTTTTGGAAAAGTAGAGGAGATACAAAGGATTATCTGAAAGTACATAATCCTGACATTACTTCTTCCTTGGGTCCTCAGGACGATCCCAGACCAAGATTCTCTGGATATCAGTAATGAAAATGAGCAATCTTTTGAGGAGCACTTATGTTATCCACAGGTTCCCAAGAGTTTTCCTCAGGTGGGTACTCCTGCCATCTTATTAGGTATTGAAGCCGATTCCTGCGGATCCTAGAGTCAATGATTTCTTCCACCATAAATTGTTCCTGTCCGTCTACCACCACAGGTTGCAGAGGGGGCACAATGTGTATCTGAAACGTGTTAAGGTACCGTCACACGCCGCAATCTCGCCTGGAGAACTGAAAGGCGATGTGTCGCCCCGTTGAAATCGCCGTAAAATTGCCTCACGGTTGCGGCGTGTGAGTGGGCGATTTCGCGGCGATAAATCGCCTATCAGCCATGGCCTGATTCCTGAACAGTGCTCAGTAATCAGGCGCAATTGGCAAGGTGATATTTTCGTGTTTTGGTGTGTGACAGGGCGATAGTGATGGAAAGAGTGCTTTCTATGATTTCCCGTAGGCGTGCCTCAGCATGCTGTAGTCCGCGCCCCGTCTGAGATGATTGGTGTGGGTCACTGTGTTCCCATTGGCTGTCAGTTGACACTGCGCCATATTGAAGAGCTGTTCATTCAGCACCACACACATCTTCAGCTACACAACCGTCCGCAAACTCAGTGCAATTACGTGCGCCATAAAATAGCGCAAGCTATGTTGTCCGCGTGTATTAAGTTGCGCTGTGTGGAGTATACTGCCACACATGATAGCTCAGATGTTTCGCTACACATCGTAGATGGCTGCCATGGGCCATGCACTACGATCACCCTACATGTGTGAATTTGGTGACGCTTATGGGTACATTCTACTGCTCCCACACCACGGACATCTACCTTGTTAGCGCCCTCAACCTTGTTTGGCGGTGCCAGTGTGTGTGGTGATGTCATCACGTGTCCGCTCGTTGTTTCCTGCCTGCCAGGTGACTTCCCCTAAACATAATAGAAGAGTCCTGGTGGCCGCACAGCCCGCTGCCACATGGGGTGTTACAGAACTTGTCATCCTGATAGACCTGTGTGACCGGCATGACTACTGGTGCCACCAGCATCACCACGACCCACGGCTGCTCAAGCAAAGTATCCTGAGGAAAATCCAGCGGACCCTGCTCTGGAAAGTGGGTGTGGAGAGGACCCGCAATCAGATCCAAAAAAAGTTGGCTGACCTGAAACACAAGTCCCCTGGGCAGATTGTGGACATTCGTGCCTGGATTGCCAGGCTGCGTGGTGAGTATGTACAGGTATACCAACTATTGATGAGCTGCTGCAGGCACACAGGGAGGCACAGCAGCACATGGAGCATGCCCACCGAGAAGGCCAGCAACATCTGGTCCGGTTGGGTGCAATGATACTGTGCCTCCAGGCAGCCCAGTCCGCCATTACCCCTACTCCACCATTTCCCACCAATAATGTGGCCAATGGCCCTTGTATCTTGTTGTCCATGTTGGACCTGTAATTATTGACTTTTGCCATGTTGGCTCCCTTGTTTTGTAGGCCCCGTTGGCCCTCTTTCTTATAGTATCCCATATTGAGAAAGTGGGTAGTATGTTTTGCCTACAACTAATCGGAAACAACATAATTGAAAAAACAAGTTTTGCAAACAATAAATGTGATTGCAAACCAGTATACTGTATGATCCCTTGTCTCAACACACACAGGGACACCTTTCGGAGGTGAAATTTTAAAACACAACACATGGCTAAAGAATTTGCGTAGGTGTGCAGTGTGACATGATAAAGACCGGACCATACAGTAGCATTTCTACACGGATGAAGCCCTATTTTACATCAATGTCTCCAATATAACACCCACATTAACAAACACACAGACCCAAACATAATCACCAATGTCGGCCAGAGAAGACTCGCAATCTCTCAATACTTACACATGTCATCTAGGGATAGGCTCCTGTCACCTACAATGACCCAAGTATGTTATTGTGAACATGAGGCCTCTCCTTCTGCCACACAAACAGCACCATACACCCACAACACACTACACACACAACCATACTGCTGAACCTAATATCTAAAAAAGTTGAGAATACGCAATAGGGTCTTATGTTTCTTATACAGGTCAAAAAGGTTCAAAATTAGAATCGCTCACCTGATAAGTGTGTGTCACACACAACCAGCTTGATCGCTCAGAAATGCAGCTGCTGCAGGGACCGTACCTCCACAGGTTACAGCGGTTATCGATCAATCTTCTGGACAAAGTATCTTAGGTCCGCGCTGCTGCCAGATGGATATAAATGACACCAAACACACCAGGATGTCTGGATTCAAGTTGATGCCTTGCTTTATGTTCCAACGCGTTTTAGAGCCACATGCCCAGCTCCTTCCTCAGGCAGTGTCTTTGGTGTCATTTATATCCATCTGGCAGCAGCGCAGACCTAAGGTACTTTGTCCAGAAGATTGATACTGCTGAACCTGACACATATGTGGACGTAGGTATGGGAAATCAAAGTCTGGTTTATTACCACAAAATAAAAATCCAAACACATTTGGTTTTAGTTAAACATTTTTTTTTTTTTAAAGTCCATTATGCAATGTAGTGCATTGCCTAGTAGCATCTTGCATCTTCGTCCTTTGCTGGATCAGACAATGGCTCCTCCCCCTCATCCCCGTATTCTCATACACTGGGGGCCCTTCTGTGCTGTGAGGGACGTGGGGGATCCTCTAGCCATGGGTTGTTGGGGCGCAGGGGGCACTGGGACTGTTTTCTTGGGGATGGCAATGTAACTATCCCATCTCAGTGCCCCATCAACACCCACTTTCAGGACCCGAATGATGGCCCTCTCTGTGATGGTACGTTGTTCCGGCTCCATGCGACACACCCACTCACTGGCCATGTGCCCGATTGAAGTGGCGGGGATCCTCTCTCGGTCCAATAGGACCCGTTTTTCCCAGGTACCCAGCGCAGTGTTGGGTGGGGCAGGTGTGCTACACCTTTGTATGTCTGAGCTGGGCCCTGGGCATGACCCCCCACCACTGGGATCAGCCACCCACTCCACCAAAGATGATGAGGGTGGAACCTGGCCAGCGGCTGGGTCCTCTGCACTGGAGCAGTCTAACGAGAGGCCTGTAAGCAAACATAGAAAAAAAACAATTAACAAGAGTAGCAATGTACTGCCATCAATTACCACAATCAACCACCCAGCACCAGATGCCGCATATCTGAGCATGCCAAAGACCAAAATCAACAGTAGCAGGGTTGGAAACAGAGATGAAGAAAGAAGTAGACCAGTGCTCTGTACTCACATGAGGCTCCAAATTGATATGCCAAGTGCCCCAACATAACACAGCACAATCTGTGCTAACAGCCACGAGCCAACACACAGCAGAACACACAGAAGAATGGTGAAAGTAAAACACGATTGTGCCTTCTACATGTCCACCAACCCACACATCAGTGCAACCACGAAGATGTGGACATAGGTAGAAAACAACAATTATGCACCTCCTGTGATGGGGCAGGCTCTTGGCTTGTGGCTGAATATGGTTGGGCAAAGCGGCTGCTGCACCGTGTTGGTGCAGGGTGGAAGGCCCAGGGTGAAGGTGAGGAGGTTCTAATACCACAGACGTGGCTTAGGGACCTCCTCAACTCTAGCCCCGGACCAAGCCATCAACACCTTTTTATGTTCTTTGGTGAACATGGTGTGCAGCCGCTTGATTTTTTCCACAACCATAGGCACCATCCAGGTCTTACTTTGGTCGAGCCGATTTGCCAGCTCAACAAGGTGCCTGTAGGCCACAGCCCTCGCTGCCTTGTTCTTGTAGTCGGGTGACGCAACCCGCCACAGGCATTCATGGTCCTGGTACATGGCTAGGAGTTCACACACAAAATGAGGACTCCCAGTTATCTGGCAACAAAAAACATGAGGGGACAGGCTCAGTGAACACTAGGAGACAGGCTGTCTATAACATTACTGCCTTGGATATAATATACCTCCCCCTATAAATTGATAGAACTAGGCTACCCTTTTTTCTAATAGACTAAGTAAAGGGGATTTGGGGGATTGACCTGTCCCCTTTGAATACCTAAAGGGCTATTACAGATGTATGAGTGATTTTATCCTGAGTATATCATAAAGGGATACCAGGTTAAGCCGTCGCGGTACGGGGACACCATATAATTTAGGTGTTGAAAACTCCGCTGCCAGGCAGGGAAATTAACAGGGAGACTTATAGGAACATAGCCCTTCCCCCTGCATGATTGGCGTTTTTTGCAAACACTAGAACAGTTGCAAGGCACTACCCAGATTGGCATAGGACATCAGGAATTGGCAGGATGACAAGCACTGGCACAATTGTCAGGTAATGGCACATATTGCATTGACGGCACTCAGTATATAAAGGCAATGCAGAGGAAACATGAGTTTGTTTGGAAATCTGGGGATATCTTAGGGCGACCATGAATTATAATTCTTCACAGTGTTACAGGCGCACAGCTGTGAAACAGTTCTGAACAGGGGTTGATCACAAAAGTTTTACACAGGGATTAACTTCCTACTTACTTTCCGGTAGTCACAACTATGTGTTATCCTTCTTCCTAACAAAGACAATAGGAGAGGAGTAAGAAGATTTAAATTTTTGGGACCAACCTCTGTTAATTAGGTATTGCAGATCTTCCTTCACTTTGCGGTGCAATGGTTTGGGCACATACATGTAACTTTTGGTTACTGGGGTAGTGTCTTTGACGTTGATTTTCAGCTACAATGACATTATACACCCTATATCAGAGTCATCCTTTGAAAAGGTGTGACACCCTTCCCTTAACATCTGTTTCGCTACTGCTAGATCTTCAGCACTCAGATGTTCAAGATGTACTGGAGGGTCCAGGCTTCTGAAGTTGGCCATGTTTTTCTCTTCCCTGGGCACACTTTGCTGCTTGTTTCAGAAACCAAATTCACTGCAGAGACCTGGGCTGGCCTCTCACGTGTTGGATACACCGTCTTAATGGTTTCAATGTGGCCTAACACCTTCTTAGGGTTCAATCTCATGTCATGCTTTGTTGTATTCATTAACAGCTCTGTCATTCAGGCAAAACCACCCATAGAGATTGCAAGCACAGTCTCACCTTGGATAAGACCCTCTGATGAGTCTCTCAGTGCAAACAGTCTCCTCTGGAATTTTCTTCCTGGTTCCACTTGAACTGCACACCTCACTTTAACCTATTTATTTGTGGGGATGATGGTTGGACACAGGCCTAACTTTACTTCTTTCATCTTCATTGTGTTCTGTGCTTTGCTTATCCCACGAATCACAAATGTCATCCTGACTTTGGGTATGGCCAGAGATGTGCCTACCACATCCACCACAAGTGTCCCTGATTTGTATTTCTTCATAACCTCGCTGATCACGTTGTAACTCAGGATATGTTCTTCAGCCACATTCCGATCACTGGTGACAAGGAAGGGTACCAATATCTAGAATTTTGAGAGACAAAAAGCCGCATAGGGTCTTATCCCATGATCGGCGGGCATAAGGCCGTAGAAAAGTGTTCACCTGATAAGGTTGTGTGACCCACAACCAGTATCTGCGTTTGTACAGCTGCCGCTGGATCCACACCTCCACATGTAATGTGGCTTACAACTGGAACAAGAGAACAAAGTGCTGGTGATCTGCGCTACTGTAGGGAAAAAGACCAGGACCCGCAAAGTCTGGTGCAATGATGTTTCTTTACTCCAATGCGTTTAGGAGCACACTCTGCTCCTTCTTCAATGATTACAGATTACGCGTTGGAATAAAGAAACATCATTGCACCAGACTTCGTGGGTCCTGGTCTTTTTCCCTACAGCAGCGCGGATCACCAGCACTTCATCCTCTTGTTCAAGAAAGGGTACCAATAACTCATTCTCATTGCTGATCTCTATGGCACTAAGTTGAAATGTCACTTCCGCCCAGCTGATTCAGTCTGTCTGACTGCTTTGCCGTGGAGTTCCATCGGTCCTAAGAGTTCTTTTAGTGGACGAAGGTAGGTGTGTGGCATATGGCACCTTCTCTATTTTTCATTTAGGAGGAATTACTTGGGCACCTTAATCCCATTGCACTTTCACCAGGCATCTATCTAACTTGCATTGTATGAAGCACCTTACAACAATTATGTCGATGAGGCTATGTATTCTGACCGAGAAATCATTTTTCTCACAGCAATGTATGGTCTGTCTTCCGCACTGGCCATTAAGCAGCTCATGTCTCCATCCCTTTTGTTGCTGTTAATAATAGTCACACACTTGGGGATAGTGCTGATGCAGCTGTTATATCTCAAAAGCTATTCTTGAGGTTGGTGGTGTTTGTATTTGCTTCTGGGACCTCATCTGTGTTGTGGTTACTAGGGATGAGCGAGTACCAAAATACTCGTATTCGCTAGACTCGTAACGAGTAGGTCCTAATACTCGTTACTTGTAACAAGTCTAGCGAGTACAATGTAAGTCAATGGGGTTTCGAGTAATTGCGAGTAAGTCCTCTGCTGCTGAACCCTATAAGGTCTGGCAGCAGAGGAAAAACCTGCAATTCCCCATTTCATTGTTTAAAAGCCAGCGGTAAAAAAACCGCTGGCTTTTAAACAATGCTCACAGCTGCTGACAGCTTCCCTGCCGCCTGACAGCGGGATCCTCCACTCCCCCACCGCCTCCCCACCCTATCCTAACTTAGGATCAAGGGGGGGAGCGGAGGATCCCGCTGTCAGCAGAGGCTGTCACTATTGTTCGGGAGCGGGGGGGGGGTCGCCGGTGTTCACTCATGGTCCTCTGCGCGGCCCGCCCTCCGTCTTTCTTCTTCCCTGTGTCTTTGTGACTGCAGCCGCATAGAACGGCGGTGGCCGCAAAGAACTGCAGCTATCACTGAAAACCGGATTCTCCCGGATTGCCCCAGTTCGGAGCAATCCGGGACCATAGAGCCCCATGTTATGGGGCACCGGATTGTACCGGACCTGTACAGGGTGCACAGCTCTGCTACATCTCTGGTAGAGGTTCTCTACCAGAGATGTAGCAGAGCTAATGAAAAACCCTGGATTGGACTACGTCAGATGGAATAGGATGTTTTTTAAATAAAGTTGGAGTCCCTAAGTGTCGTTTTGTTTTGTTTTTTCAAATAAAAATATTTTTTCTCACCATTGTGAGGTCCTAACACACAACTGATCATTGTTTTTAATCACATCCATGGACATATAAGCCTATACACATTTCACAATTTCACTAGGGCATAGTGTCAGGACCTGGCAGTGGAGGCTCCTTGAAGTGGGTGCCAGGCTTAATCCTTAGTGGCCTCTATCGAGACGAAGATCTCCGATTTTCATATTTAGCACAGGGCAGTTTCTGCATTACACATATGCACTATACCATTTGATCCTCTTTTCTCTAGTGCCACTTATTGATTTACATTACTCATGAAAATAGTAGTGTCGCGGCAGATAACTTTCTCTGTAAGTATTATTATTTTCTGCCAGCACCTACGTCTATGGTGATGCCAGTCTTATACTTATTCACATATTGTTGTTCAATTTAATCGCCATGAACAAAAAACTTTGAGGAGGCTCCTTGTGGTCCTGTGCAAAGTTAATGAGTTGGTGGAACAGTTCTGAAGTGCTTTCTTCTTTATAGTGCCCCTTTAAAATCATCTTCAGTTGTAGTAATGTCAAGTGACTTTTCATTTCTAGCATATTCCTAGGTTTAGACCTTGTCTGATAGTTTTCACTACAGCCTCGACAAGCTCATCTAGTGGCCTTTCTGCAATCCTGCGTCAATCTGGTATAACAAGTTTGTATAAGATAGAAAGAGAAACTAACATTCCCCAATCGGTCCAAGGATCTAAAAAGTTTTCCCTATGGTGATTTGTGGTATTGCAGAGGTCTGCCTGCCTGGTTCAGGGGTTTTAGTAGTTTGCTGATCAGCTGCCCTCAAAGCGATGAATTGTTCTTTCAATTACTATAGTTCTGGCTGTGGAGGAAGTTTCCTGCTCCTAATTATTGGCACCTCCCCTCCATCCTTCATCCTCAACCCAGTTATACACTATGTTATTCCTGAAGGAATGTCCCCATGAGGTTCTCTTCTCACTGAAATGGGTGCATGATTGCTTAACCCCTTAGTGACGGCCTTACGTATATATACGGCGGCTGCCACTAGGGAGAGTTTGATGAGAGCTCCTGCACGGAGCTCACATCAAAGCTCCGACATCTCAGCTGTTCTCAGTAGCTGAGATGTGGGAGTAACAGCTCTGATCGGTCCCGCTGCCGATCGGCATTGTTTAACCCCTTAGATCCCGCCATCAATCTCTGAGAGCGGGATCTAAGGGAGCAGGAGCGTGCAGCGCGCGCTTACCGGGCTCCAGGGTAGATCTCGCGATAGTATCGCGGGATCTCCCATGCTGACGTGACAGGCCGGGGTCCTGGCTTGACCCCGGAGCCTGACATGGAGCACTTCCGGGTTGTGGTTGGTAGGGGCTGCCAACCACAACAGGTCCGCGATTCTGACAAATGCAGATGACCTGCAGCTCATCTGTATGTGTCAGAAGCGATCGGACTGTGCAGCTGCATGCCTCTCACAGGGGCTGTGTAAACGTAAGAATCAATAAGCAAATAAAGTTTTTACAAAGTTGAATAAAAAAAAAACATAAAAGTTCAAATCACCCCCCTTTTCTCCCATCCACAATAAAAGTATTAAAAAAAAAATAAAATACACATATTTGGTATTGCCGCGTTCAGAATCGCCCGATCTATCAATATAAAGAATCAAATAATGAGAGCCGTAAACTGCGTAGCGCAAAAACTGGTTCAAACGCCAAAATTAAGTTTTTTTGGTCGCTGCAACAATGCTAAAAAATGCAATAACGGGCGATCAAAGCAGCGCATACACCCAAGTATGGTATCATTAAAAACGTCAGCTCGAGACACAAAAGATAAGCCATCACCCAGCCCTAGATCCAGAAAAATGAGAACGCTACGGGTCGCAGAACATGGTGCAAAAAGTGCAATGTTTTTTTTTTTCATGCTTTTTAATTTTTTTCCACCACCTAGATACCAGTAAAGGTATACATGTTTGGTATCTACAAACTCGTATCAACCTGAGGCATCACACAGTCATGTAGATTTTACCATATAGTGAACACAGCGACTACAAAACCCAAAAAACAAACGTGTAATTGCACTTTTTTTTGCAATTTCACTGCACTTGGAATTTTTTTGCAATTTCCCTGTACATTATATGGTAAAACAATTATTGCATCTGAAAGTACAACTCGTCCCACAAAAAACAAGCTGTCATATGTCTGTGTCGACAGAAAAATAAAAAAGTTATGGCTCTTGGAAGCCGAGGAGCGAAAAAACGAAAATGAAAAATGACAAATTTCTTCATCACTAAGGGGTTAAAAGGCAGTAGTAAAAAAAGGGCTTCCCTATATTTTTGGTTCCCAGCCAGGTACAACTAGGCAGCTTGGAGTTGGGGGCAGCCTGTACCTACCTGCTGTACCTGTCTGGCATACAAAAATATGGCGAAGCCCATGTCAATTTTTTATAATTAATTAATAATTCATAAAAAAAATATATAAATAAAAACACAAACACATTTAGGGACTGCATCTTTATTATCCCCCCAACCCTCACCTCTGTGCTGAACACTGTGGGCTCTGCTTCATCAGAAACCAAGGGGACTAACAAAGATTCTATCCCCGTTGTCCCTGAAGGAGAGCCCGGAGAGCTGTCAGGTGACCTGAGTAACCCCTTCCCTTATGATGCGACAGCGCCCTGGGCTCTCCTTCAGGGACCAAGGGGATAGAAGTTTTGTTCATCCCCTTGGTCTCTGATGTAGCAGAGCCAAGAGTGTTCAGCACAGACATGAGGGTCGAGGGGTTAATAAAGAGCCAGTCCCTAAATGTACTTGTGTTTTTTTTTTTGTTTTTTAATGAACTATTTAAAAAAAATTTGACGTGGGCTTCGCCATATTTTTGTATGCCAGCCAGGTACAGCAGGCAGATACAGGCTGCCCACAACCCCCAGCTGCCTATTTGTACCTGGCTGGAAACAAAAATATAAGAAAGCTCTTTTTTTAATTATTTCATGAATTTCATGAAATAATTTAAAAAAATTATGTGGGCATCGCCCCATTTTTGTATCCAGATAGGTACAACTTGGTAGCTGGGGGCTGCAATCCACAGTGCATGGTGGCCCAAGCTTTTTGACCCCCTCCCCCGCTGCGAATCGCAGTCCGCAGCCACCCCAGAAAATGGTGCGTTCATAAAACTGTTCATAGCGCTATACCTGACTCATTCAGAGCCCTGGTGCGGTGGCTTACTGGGTAATAATGGGGTTAGAGCCAGCTTTGTATTATCAGCTGGCCCTATGCCCGAAATTCAAGGGGTCAAGCCAATATTAGACATGAATTTCTAGTGAAGAGTTAAAAAAAAACACAACACAGAGAAAAAATGGTTTATTATAAAAAAACAAAAAACACAATTAGTGACTCCATCTTTATTCAAAACAAACCTCCCCCCTCCAACGTAGTCCAAATGAGTCTTCTTGTTTAGCTCAGCTACATCTCTGGTTGAGAATCGCTGCTAGAGATGTAGCTGAGCAGTGCACCCAGTCATGGGAAAGTTCGTATGAGTTCATGCTGTCAAGCATGAACTCCCATGAATCCTGTGACGGCACCGCGGCTATTTCAAATGAACAGCTGACGCATCAGCTGTTCATTTGAAACTGCCGACGAAAAAGCCGGCAGTAAAAAGACTTCACTGTCAGCTTTCCCACAGCCTATTTCAAATGAATAACTGATACATCAGCTGTTCATTTGAAATAGCCGGCGGGAAAGCCGGCAGTGAAAAGAATTCACCACTGGCTTTCCCGCCCAGGTCCTTCGCTCCCCGCTCCCTGGTGCTGTGCTTCGAGCGCTGTCCTAACTTACGATCGGGCTGGGAGGTGGCGGTGGAGCAGAGAATTGGGATGAGATGTGGCTGGCGAGCGAGGATCAGCTGAGTGATTGTTTAAAAGCTGGCGGCTTTTTATCGCCAGCTTTTAAACAATTGTGCACCCATTTCAGCCTTTTCCTCAGCCCCCAGACCGCTGTGTAGGGTCCAGCAGAAAATTACTCGCATTACTCACATTTCCCATTGACTCACATTGGACTCGCTACTCGTAATGAGTACCCGAGTATTAGGACCTACTCATACGAGTACAGTGAGTCCAAATATTTCACTACTCGCTCATCCCTAGTTATAATGAATATGCTTGGTTGGTGCCTAACATTAGAGGGAGCACCACGCTTTGTCAGGCTGTCACTCCCCACTTCTCTACACTGTCAGAGCATGCGGTCTGCCCAGCGTGGTGCCTGGAACTCTGTTTGCTGTAATCTCATCCATCTGTTTGTTAATGGCTGTTAAGAGATGTCTGTAGTTGCTTGCCTGTTCTTCTACCACCTTTACATACAGTTAGGGCCAGAAATATTTGGACAGTGACACAATTTTCGCAAGTTGGGCTATGCATGCCACCACATTGGATTTGAAATGAAACCTCTACAACAGAATTCAAGTGCAGATTGTAACGTTTAATTTGAAGGGTTGAACAAAAATATCTGATAGAAAATGTAGGAATTGTACACATTTCTTTACAAACACTCCACATTTTAGGAGGTCAAAAGTAATTGGACAAATAAACATAACCCAAACAAATTATTTTTATTTTCAATATTTTGTTGCGAATCCTTTGGAGTCAATCACTGCCTTAAGTCTGGAACCCATGGACATCACCAAACGCTGGGTTTCCTCCTTCTTAATGCTTTGCCAGGCCTTTACAGCCGCAGCCTTCAGGTCTTGCTTGTTTGTGGGTCTTTCCGTCTTAAGTCTGGATTTGAGCAAGTGAAATGCATGCTCAATTGGGTTTAGATCTGGTGATTGACTTGGCCATTGCAGAATGTTCCACTTTTTAGCACTCATGAACTCCTGGGTAGCTTTGGCTGTATGCTTGGGGTCATTGTCCATCTGTACTATGAAGCGCCGTCCAATCAACTTTGCAGCATTTGGCTGAATCTGGGCTGAAAGTATATCCCGGTACACTTCAGAATTCATCCGGCTACTCTTGTCTGCTGTTATGTCATCAATAAACACAAGTGACCCAGTGCCATTGAAAGCCATGCATGCCCATGCCATCACGTTGCCTCCACCATGTTTTACAGAGGATGTGGTGTGCCTTGGATCATGTGCCGTTCCCTTTCTTCTCCAAACTTTTTTCTTCCCATCATTCTGGTACAGGTTGATCTTTGTCTCATCTGTCCATAGAATACTTTTCCAGAACTGAGCTGGCTTCTTGAGGTGTTTTTCAGCAAATTTAACTCTGGCCTGTCTATTTTTGGAATTGATGAATGGTTTGCATCTAGATGTGAACCCTTTGTATTTACTGTCATGGAGTCTTCTCTTTACTGTTGACTTAAAGACAGATACACCTACTTCACTGAGAGTGTTCTGGACTTCAGTTGATGTTGTGAACGGGTTCTTCTTCACCAAATAAAGTATGCGGCGATCATCCACCACTGTTGTCATCCGTGGACGCCCAGGCCTTTTTGAGTTCCCAAGCTCACCAGTCAATTCCTTTTTTTCTCAGAATGTACCCAACTGTTGATTTTGCTACTCCAAGCATGTCTGCTATCTCTCCGATGGATTTTTTTCTTTTTTTTCAGCCTCAGGATGTTCTGCTTCACCTCAATTGAGAGTTCCTTTGACCGCATGTTGTCTGGTCACAGCAACAGCTTCCAAATGCAAAACCACACACCTGCAATCCACCCCTGACCTTTTAACTACTTCATTGATTACAGGTTAACGAGGGAGACGCCTTCAGAGTTAATTGCAGCCCTTAGAGTCCATTGTCCAATTACTTTTGGTCCCTTGAAAAAGAGGAGGCTATGCATTACAGAGCTATGATTCCTAAACCCTTTCTCCGATTTGGATGTGGAAACTCTCATATTGCAGCTGGGAGTGTTCACTTTCAGCCCACATTATATATATAATTGTATTTCTGAACATGTTTTTGTAAACAGCTAAAATAACAAAACTTGTGTCACTGTCCAAATATTTCTGGCCCTAACTGTATCCTGCTACGGCACTCAATTACTTATACGTTATCTGCAGAAGCAGCTCACCGACACCGTCAATTTGTTTTTGCACATCCATAACTGCTTGTTCTGCGATTGTGCTTTTTTTTTTTTTTTTTACAATGCTGGTTCCCTTTAACTGGTGTAGCAGAGCTGAGAAGAGCAATGTACTGATGTATGTTTCAATGGCTGTGCCTCTGCTTAATTAGTCTTATTCCCTCTCAGGATTCCCCATATGGATCACTAATGCTGCAAGCACGCCACTCAATATATGAAGGCAATACAGAGGAAACGAGTTCTTTTGGAATTCTGGAGAAATCTTACGCAGGGCAATCATGAATTATAATTCTTCATAGGGTTAAAGGCACACAGCTATGATGCTGTTCTGAGCTGGGTTGATTACTGAAGTTTTATTTAAACTTCCTTCCATCACATAAAATCACTTCTCTTCAAACCAATGCTTCATCAATATCTATGAAAGTCTCTTTGCAGATCATTTCTCTTCACAGATAAATTCTATGCACATGTTATCCAGACCTAAGCAGACTGTACCTTTCTCATGCAAGTGAAGTTGAGGGGAAGGAATGAGTCAATGCTGTGTCTCTCACTGCTATCTTGAGGTAATAAATATGATCTTGTCCTGAGGCTTCCTTGATAACAGCAATCATTTCTCTTCAAGAACTGGTCTGTACCGCTTGTTTGGTTTCAGTGTGACAGGACATTCTCTCACACACCTTATTTTTGGTTGTCATAGGTACCAATACAACTTTCCCAATATTCCCAGTTCTCACTGGGGATAGGCTAATCACTTCCTGTCTGCTATTAATATTTTAACCCTAATAGTTGTTGGATGATTCTAAATCACAGTGCAGCTTCTACCTGTCAGGCACAGGAAATCAGGCACTGGCATGGTAATCAGGTTCTGGCATAGGTTGTCAAGCACAGGACATCAGGTACCAACAGGTACACAATGAAAAAGATGAAAACAGAAAATACATCAGCTCACCACATCTATGTTATTTTTAGTCAAGTCCTATTTATGCTGGTGCAAGGATAAGTCCATGGGCCAGCTCCCAGGCAGGAAAATAAATGGAAATGAAGAAAGTTGGTGTGAAGCACCTGCAGTACAAATGATCCAAGATGCTTAATGTTTTAAATCGAAAGAAAAAAACTTAATTGATGCATATTAATAAAGAGGATAAAAATACAAACACATTATCTTACACGTTCAAGCCTGAACAGCTCTTAATCATAGCGTAAATAAGCATGAATAAAGTTTATTTTTCTTTCGATTTTAAATAAGGAGCATCTTGGATCATTTCTACAGTAGGTGCAGGCTAACTTTCTTCGTTTCCACCAACAGGTACTGGCATAGGTTGTCTGGCACTAGACATCAGGTACTGGAACAGGTCATCTGCCACAGGACATCAGGAACTGGCACGTACTAGCATATGGTGTCTGGCACAGGACATCAAGTACTGGCAGGTAGTGGCATAGGTCATCTGGCACAGGACATCAGATACTGGTATGCGCTGTCTGGAACTGGACATCAGGTACTGACATTGGTTGTCTTTCACAGGACAGTAGGTACTGGCAGGAACTGGCATAGATTGTCTGGCACAGGACTTCAGACATTGGGAAAAGACATTGGGTATGCTGGACTCTAGATACACTTGTCAATTGGTAGGATACCAGACTCTCGCAGGATACCGGACTTAGGCTGGGAAGATGAAGGAACACAAGCAAGGCTGGTGCAGGTACACAGGCAGGGCTGGAGTGGAAACACGGGCAAGGCTGGTGACACCAGACTTGGGATAAGATGGACCCTGGATACGTAGGTATATGGAAACACCGATCCTTTGATATGCCGGACCGGCAGGACATGACACTCCAGGCAAGACAACAGACTCAAGGGAGGACAATAGACTCAGACAGGACACAGGTGCAAGATCTCATCCTAAAGGCCAAATAAAGGCATCATAAACCTCAAGAAAGGAGTGCTGCAGTTTTCTTTTTGGTTAGATGTAGTACATACCTAAAATATTTTGTCCAGTATACAGAAACATAACTTTATTTAACTTAGCTCAATATTTGATACTAATGTAATTACTGTATTTTTTGGACTATAAGATGCACTTTTATCCCCCAAATTGTGGGGGAAAGTTGGGGTGTGTCTTATGGTCCTGATGTACGGACTTGTGCTGGCTGTGGAGCTGTGCATGGGGGAGCAGTTCTGGAGCGGTACCTGGGGTCTGGAAGAGGCTGCCGTGGGCTGCAGCTGTGGTCTGTGGTCACATTCCCCAGCTCATTAGGCTTATGTAATATTCACTGCATCCCCCTGTCCATCACTTCAGCACTAAAGCCTGCACTGAGAGGTGGGAGGGGGGAGTGGCGCATATCATTTGTGCATAAAGTATACCGACCCCTATCCTGGATATGCCCTCGTCACACTATATGTACCCCTGCTTGTGCACACATAAAAATAATAAACAATGTTAACTGAGCCTCCGTAGCTCCCAGCTTGCAGCATTGCCATCTTCCTTCCTGTCTGTGCCTGGCATCCGTTCATGTGTTCGGTGCAGCACAGTGACATCATACAGCGTGGGAAGGCTATGTACCAGGATTAGGGAACAATATCCAGGATGGAGGAGCCTTATCCAGGATGGGGGATCATTTTTTACCTGGAAGGGACCTAGGATGGGGACATTACCCAAATAACCATGTCAGTAGCAGACCCCACCCCAATACAGTGCGATATAACAAATTTTTTTGCTTCATTCTTTTCTTCTTATTACCCTCCTCTAAAGTCTGGTTGTGTTTATAGTCCAAAAAATACAGTACGTGCAGTCATCATTTTATATGAGACTCACTGGAAGGATGTGTTTTCATAAATATTAATGCATTTAAAACTGAAGAAAATCATCTATCCCTTAAAGTGTACCTGTCACCAGTTTTTTTGCATATAATCTTTGGCCACTACCAATCAGGTCTTACATATAGCATGCTGTATATTAGTCCCCAGGCCTATCTGCATAACGTAAAAAAATAGTTTTTATTATAACAGCCTGGGGGAGTGGTCCTATATAGTGAGTGTCACTACTTTTTGTCTGGCGTATGCTATCTTCATAGAATTGCCCTCCTTCTCTGCTTCTAGTTGGTGACATGTCCTACATCACTAAAATGTACAGGCGCAAGGGACAGTCAAAGAACGCTCACGTAGTGAGCATACGCGGGCATTCTTTGACCTTTCCCCACGTCTGCGCATTACAGTACTTTCCTCTGCCCTCAGCAGTGCAAAGAGAAGTACTCATGTTCAGGAGTTCAGTGGAGGACTGTGTGTGACTTATATAGGATGCGTCATCCACAAGAAGCAGATGACAGTGATCGCAACAAGAAAAGCAACGTCCATTGGACCAGAAAGCCCCCCAGGTGAGTATAATAAAAGCTGTTTTTTTACATTATGGAGATCGGCCTTGGAACCTATATATAGTATTGCAGATACCTGTATATAATGTTTACTGGTTATTGCCTCAGTTTATATGCAAAATAACTTGTGACAGGTTCACTTTAAGTAGACCCATAATATATAAATTTACTCTTTATTAGGGTAATACAGTTAACCCAAGACACTGACATGAACTACACCATTGCTTTCTGAGAGACATCTGGTGAATAGTCCATTCTGCTTTCAAATTATTGTTTCTGGGATCATTCCAGGTCTTATATACAAAAAAGTCAATTGGGATCACAAGGGTGTTTATTCTGTAGCTATTCCGCCCTTTGTAGTGTTATTGAAGTATACTTGATGCAGATTTTGGCTCTATGTTCAGTGTGAGATACAGACCTTTTCTTAGGCTGAGCTTTTCTTGACCCTTCTAAATTCTCACTTTGCCAAGCTAACATCAGACTGAAAATAGTTGAGTTGAAGAACTAACTTATAATTCCTTTTCATTGACCTTACAAGATATTGAAAAGAAAGATGTGGATCCTCAAAAGGAATTAAGACTTCTCCTTGATTTCCTGGCTGAACAGCAAAACCCAAACAAAAGATATGTTCATACATACAAATATTTTACTAATGCATTAAATATGTGTAAGTATTAAGAAAATCATTGAAAAAAATTGCAGAAAATGTGTGAGATTTATGCCTGATAGTAAGCATGGCCACTCATGCTACTTATATGGTGCCTAATGGTAGGAAGCCTTAAAGGGGCTCTTCCCCAGGTGTGTAACTAGAATAGGTGCAGGGGTTGCAATTGCACTGGGGCCCTGGAGCCTAGAAGGCCCTAAAAGTCCCTTTGGCCTATAGAAAAAGACTAATGCTATCAAAGATTTGACAATATTGGGGGCCCTGTTGGAGATTTCGCATCGAGGCCCATGAGCTTCAAGTTACGCCACTGCGCTTCACAGTGGTATTGTGAAGCGGATTAAGTTTCACACATGTTATGTCCATACCCAGTTTGTAACAAATTACTTTGTTCCTAAGGCTGCTTTCACATAACGATTTTTCTAAATCCGATGCTGTCCGATGAAAATCGGACAGCATCGGATCCGAATTTGGACCCCATGCATCCCTATGGGCATCGGACCGATTCGGATGTGCACTAAATGCCATCCGATTTGGTCCGATTTGATTCTGTCCGATCTTATTATCGGTGCAAAAATCGGAGCTTGCTCCGATTTTTGCACCGAAAATAAAATCTGACAGATTCGGATCGGACCAAATCGGATGGCA
Source organism: Allobates femoralis (assembly GCA_033576535.1). Lineage (NCBI taxonomy): Eukaryota > Metazoa > Chordata > Amphibia > Anura > Aromobatidae > Allobates > Allobates femoralis. Next base: position 217,069,173 of record JARQOC010000002.1, on the reverse strand, counting down.
TTTAGTGCACATCCGATTAGGTCCGATCCCTATAACATGGGGCCCTATGGAGAAGGGTCCGAGGAAACATCTGATGTCTCCTCGGACCCTATTTTACTGTACTGAGCATGCTCAGTACAGTAAAACTGCTCCTAACTAGGAGCATAAGGGTTAAAAAAAAAAAAAAAAAAAAAGGTTATTCTCACCTCCCCCCGAGCCCCCGGCGTCTTCCGCCATCATCTTTGAGGCTCCCGGTGGCTTCCGCAGGCTGCCGGTGTCAGCAGAGGGCTTCCTCTGCTGTATAGGACCTGCGGTGATGTCACAGTCATGTGACCGCGGGTTACCATGGTGAACCCGCGGTCACATGACTGTGACATCACCGCAGGTCCTATACAGCAGAGGAAGCCCTCTGCTGACACCGGCAGCCTGCGGAAGCCACCGGGAGGCTCAAAGAAGATGGCGGAAGACCTCGGGGGGAGGTGAGAATAACCTTTTTTTTTTTCTTTTTTTCACCCCGCAGGGAGCGATTTTATGCCGGAATCGGGTGCCTATTTGGCACCCGATTCCAGGCATCAGAAGGGAGCCGATGCTGTCCGATTTATATCGGACAGCATCGGCTCCCTCAAAATCGTATTGTGAAGGTAGCCAAATATGAAAAAATAGCCATGTAGCATTAGGCAGAATAGGATCAATGCATTTTAAGATAGATAAAACAAGGTTTCACCTATTCTTTTACTGTTGTTGCACAGAATAAATACAAAACCTTTATAAGTATAAAACCCAAATAACCTTTGCTGATTACGTGATCACAGTAAGTAACAGAAAGATAAGGTGTTGCCTAACACCAATAGCACCGACTAGAGTCTAGAAGTTGTTTCACCCTGTGCCAGGTAAAGCCACAGAACCAACTAGTTCACCAAGGGATTTCCACATCTGGTACTCACATACACCCAACACCTTCCACTCCAGGCCTGTAGGGGGAGCTCTACTGGCTGCTGTTAAGCCAGAACCCCTATACATTCTGGTGCTGGGGGTGGAGTTAGCCAGAGTGTGCAGTCGCTAGGAGAACTGTGAAGGTCAGCTCAGTGCCTAGTGAGCAAGACTGGTTACCGGAGCTGCCAGAGCCAATGTGAGTTCCAGAGAGAGTAAGGATGAAAGGCATAGGCGAGGAACACTACAGTGAGGGCCGAGGAGCCATCCCGGCTCACCCCAGGAGAACACCGGTCACTGGAGTTCGAGTCTGCAAGGAGAAAGGTTAGCCCAGCAGAGAATCCCAGTACACTGTAGAGGCTTAGCTTCCCGGACACCCACAGCACCCACATTTGAGAGCCAGGGACCGCAGGAGAGATAGCGGTAGCCAAGCGAGAGCCCTCAGTGCAGCAACACGGGGGTAATGGACACAGAAACATCAGGCTTGGTTTCACACACGCCAAACTCAAGAGAAGGGACAGGACAAGGAGGCCTATTCCTCACTCGGTGTGGAGATCCCGAAGTGTATCCTTAAACCCGGGACGTGTACCTGTCTTTCATCAGTAAAGGTACAGAAAAAGACTTTATTGTGTGTGTGTCCCTTCTTCACTCTGACCCACACCACAATGACCATGCTGCCCCATTCCTACCATGTTCCTGCTCCACCAGTAACTTCAGCAGAGAACCGGCTGTGTCTGACCTGAGAAGCCTATAAACTAATTCCTCAATGAAAATAAAAATTAAACAATCTACCGTATATACCGTATAAAAATATATCCAATTGTTAATAATAATTATAAATAAATATACACAACTATTTTATGGAAACGGGTTCAGTATTATCAATGTAATACAATGTCAATCAAATAGAAATGGTACAGCACAAAACATGTAAACATGATAGAAAAAAAAACAGAGACAGGAACTCAAACCATGATTACAAAATTAAATAATCTGATCAATTTAATCTGGGAGGTATGATTTGAAAATGACCCCTCAAGGGGAGCTCTTAACAGTATTCAGCAATGCTGACGCAGCAGTTCCCACCACAAGCCATGCTGTAGTAAAAGGACCAAAGCAAGAAGACAACATGTGTTTTGCATATAGTTTCATTATTCGGTACTTCCAGCCTGAAATTAAGTAATGTAAGTTTGCCCACTAACAAAGACATGAACAATCTACAATTTTAAATCTAGGTTAATTTTTACAGTGAGAGATAGAATATCAAAAATAAAATCCAGAAAATTACATTGTCTAATTTACATAAATGTATTTGCATTTTGAGAGAGAAATAAGTATTCGATTCCCTACCAAACATTCGGAGTTTTGGCTCCTATTAACCAGTTAGATGCTCTAATCAACTCATTACCTACATTAAAGACAGATGTCTTTAATTGTCACCTGTATAATATGACTCCTATCCAAACACTTAATTAATCAGTCACACTCTAAACTTTACAACATGCCAAAACCAGGGATGTAAGACCGGTTTCACATTGCGGGATGGTTCCGATCCGAGGCTGTCCGTGTAAACCGGACAGCCCCGGACCGGATTTTGGCCCCATAGTATACTATGGGGCCGGATAGAAGCCGGATGGCAGCTCTCTGCCATCCGGTTTCTATCAATCCGGGAGAATTCAGAATTCTCTCATGGACACAAAAACCCTGCTTGCAGTGTTTTTGTGTCCGAGAGGAGAATATCTCCTCTAATTAGCAATACCCAGATTGCCCTGGATTGCCCCGGATCCTCCCGGATTGCACCGGTCCATGAGGATCCGAGAACTGGACTCCTGCGGCTGCACGCCGCAGTTGTTTCAGGACCGCAGCTAGCTCCCTGCCAGCCGTGGTCCTGATTCCTCAGTTGCGGCAGCTGCATGCGGGTGCACACCGGACCGGAGGGCATATTAGCCCTCCGGTTCTGTGTGCTGATCCGATCCGGGGCTGTCAGGTTCACCCTGACAGCCTCGGATCGGATCTGACCTGCAATGTGAAACCAGCCTAAGGAAAAGATCTTACACTTGCACAAGGCTGGAATTACTGTATATACTCGTGTATAAGCCGACCCGTGTATAAGCCGACCCCCATACTTTTGCCCCCAAAACCTGGGAAAATTTATTGACTCATGTATAAGCCGAGGGTGGACCCTAGCACAAGTATACAGCCCCCAGCAGTGTGGTATACACCAGTCCCAGAGGTAGATACAGCAGCCCCAGTGGTAGTATACACGCAGCCCCAGTAGTATATACAGCTCCAGTGGTATATACAGCCCCAGTGGTAGTATAGACGCAGCCCTAGTAGTATATACAGCCCCAGTGGTAGTATATACAGCCCCAGTGGTAGTATACAGGGCCCCAGCAGTATATACAGCCCCAGTGGTAGTATATAGCAGCCCTAGTAGTATATACAGCCCCAGTGGTATATACAGCCCCAGTGGTAGTATACAGGGCCCCAGCAGTATATACAGCCCCAGTGGTTTATACAGCCCCAGTGGTAGTATACAGGGCCCCAGAGGTATATACAGCCCCAGTGGTAGTATATAGCAGCCCCAGTGGTAGTGTATACAGCCCCAGTAGTAGTGTATAGCAGCCCCAGCGGTAGTATACAGTATCCCCAGTAATCCAGGGCCCCCCAGCCTGACTCCGGTCACCTGTAAAGCAAACTATACTTATCACTGTCCCGCTGTCCGCGCCCGCTCGCCGCTGCCGTCCGCGATCCTCCATCTTCATGCGTCTTCTTCCTGTTTCCTGTGCTCGTCGCAGGGAATGACGTCATTGCCTGCGACGAGCACAGAAACAGGAAGAAGACGCATGAAGATGGAGGATCGCGGACAGCAGCGGCGAGCGGGCGCGGACAGCGGGACAGTGATAAGTATAGTTTGCTTTACAGGTGACCGGAGCGAGGCTGGGGGGGCCCTGCATTACTGGGGATGCGGGGGCTGCTGTATACCGATGTATACATCGGTATGTACCGATGTATACATCGGTATACAGCACTGACTCGCGTATAAGCCGAGGGGATTACTTTTCAGCCCAATTTTTGGTCTGAAAAACTCGGCTTATACGCGAGTATATACGGTAGTTACAAAACCGTAAGTAAGACGCTGGGTGAGAAGGAGACAACTGTTGGTGCAATAGTAAGAAAATGAAAGAAATACAAAATGAGTGTCAATCACCATCGATCTGGGGCTCCATGCAAAATCTCACCTTGTGAGCTATCCAAGATCATGAGGAAGGTGAGAGATCAGCCTAAAACTACATGGGGGGAACTTGTTAATGATCTCAAGGCAGCCGAGACTACTGTCCCAATGAACCCATTGGTAACACATTACGCCATAATGGATTAAAATTCTGCAGTGCTGCAAAGTCCCACTGCTCAAGAAGGCACATGTGCAGGCACATCTGAAGTCTGCCAGTGAACACCATGTTGGTTCTCAGAGTGATTGGGAGAATGTTCTGTGGTTAGATGAGACAAAAATTAAGCTATTTAGCGTTACCACAATTCGACATGTTTGGAGGAGGAGAAATGCTGCCTATGACTAAAATAACACTATCCCCACAGTCAAGAATGATGGTGGAAACATGTTTTGGGGGTGTTTCTCTGCTAGGGGCACAGGACTACTTCACCGCATCAATGAAACAATGGATGGAGCCATGTACCTGTGGCGCCCCTGCGACCAGGCAGCCACAGAGTGAACTGCAGTGGGACAGTTAAGACGGTTAATTCAAAACAACACCCACACATACACACTCCAACCCTTAGCCAAGTTACTCTATGTCAGGCAAGGGGTGGTGGGAGTAGCACAAGTGGGTGGGAAGTAGACAGAACCCAGACAAAGGGGTAGAGGAACAGTAGTAAAACACTGGAACACTCAGTTGGGCAGGTTGATCGAGTGAATACCTGGAGGGTGGAGGAGTAGTGAAGCCTCCCCAAGCTGAGACACCCCACAGTTAAGTTCAGACTGTGACAGACAGAGGGAACGATGGGGCCCGGCGGCCTGCCGGCCGGGAGCCCGCAGGGCTGAGAACCGTGGACGCAAGAAGGAGCCAGGTGAGTCTGACGAACCCGGGTCACTGGTGGCTGGGCCAGAGAACCAGAGTGCTGGATCTGTAGATGTGATCAGGACCGATTTACGCCCCTAACCCGAAGACATCCCGATGGGGTGCGGGAGCTCCATGACCTGTGACCCAACTACCACTATAGAGTATGACAAAGCGATCAGACTAGGGCTAAGGAAGGACATACCATAGAGCCTGTGATGACCAGACACCCGTATGCGAGGGGGAGAGGACAGGAAGGCCTGAAAGGTACACAGTGGGGAATGACACAGAGGAAGTGTTCCCGCTGCAATAAAAACCTGAGCCCATGACTTTTAAGAGGACCGGTACACTGTAAGGTGCTAGAAAGCTGTGAACTGTAACTGTGAGTGTTGGAAGTAATCTCGGCCAACCCAAAGAACTGTGTGTGTGCTTTACTGGGACGATAATTGCAGCGGCTCATCGGCGGAGCCATACTCCTGCTGCCTGTGTGCACTGGTTGGAGAAGCTGCGTGAAGGGGAGAAGAGCAGCATCCTGGGTGCGCAGGACATCTCCCTCTGCCCTGGGACCCAGCCCTACCTGTGGAGGGCTTACTATCCCATCTGCCGCCACTACCACCATCCCCAGCAGATTCCACAGCAGCGGTGGCCACATTGACCATGAGCCACTGTGGTGTCACGAATTACACCTCAAACTTTATTAACTTTTTCCCTTACCCCCTTTTTGAAGTGTGCCGCACTTGGGGCCACAGAGCCAGGCCACACCACTGTGGCAACCCCTGAGACAGCACAGTCCGGCCCTGAGTATCCCGGTTCCCTAGCGGGTGTGACATACCGTAAAATCCTAAATGACAATTTCCTTCCCTCTGCCAGAATATTAAAAATGGGTCGTGGCTGGGTCTTTCAGCATGACAATGACGCAAAACATACGGCCAAGGCAACAAAGGAGTGGTTTAAAAAGAAACACATTAAGGTCATGAAGTGGTCTAGCCAGTTTCCAGACCTTCATCCCATAAAAAACGTATGGTGGGAGCTGAAGCTCTGAGTTGCCAAAAGACAGCCTCAAAATCGTAATGATTTAGAGATGATATGCAAAGAGGAGTGGACTAAAATTCCTCCTGATATATGCGCAAACCTCATCATCAACTACAAAAATAGTCTGACTGCTGTGCTTGTCAACAAGGGTTTTACCACCAAGAATTAAGTCTTGTTTACCAGAGGGATACTTATTTCTCTCTGCAAAATTCAAATACATTTATATAATTTAGACAATTTGATTTTCTGGATTTTATTTTTGATATGTTATCTCTCACAGTAAGAATTAACCTAAACTTATAGACTTTTCATGTCTTTGTCAGTGGGCAAATTAACAAAATTAGTTTGAGAGTGTGAACTGTAATAGCATCAGGAGAGCACTGGGACCATGTGGGTTTTGCCTGCCTGAGCTGAATACAGGGGGCAGGCTGGGAAGTCCTGTGTGTAGAGGATCTTAAAGGGAACCTGTCACCTGAAACTAAGTCCCTACACTATCACTAGCTGTCCCTACACCTTCCTAGCTGCTTCCTATCTATCCCTTTCTCATCGAAAGTGGCCATATTAAACATCTCAAAAATAAGTTTAAACTTACAGCAGTCCCCGAGGTTAGGGGACTGGAAAGGCGGGCCCACGCTCCATTCACCACTCATCCATTGTGTAGTGCACGCCCCGCTGGGTGGCATTATTCTTTTTCCTCTCTGCCCCCACCATTTGGAATCTCCCGCCCTCTGTGACATTGTATGCACCAGCCGCGACATCATATCCGGCGCGGTGCATTATGGGGCCGGTCACGTGATCGGCCCCAGCGCATTATGGGCTTGATCACGTGATCGGCCCGGCTCTGTGCATGCACAATGCGCTTATTGAAGCCGGGCCGATCACATGATCGACCCCATAATGCACTAGAGCCGATCACGTGACCGGCCCCATAATGCACCGCGCCGGATGTGACGACGCGGCAGGTGCATACCATGTCACAGAGGGCGGGAGATTCCAAATGGTGGGGGCAGAGAGGAAAAAGAATAACGCTGCCCAGCGGGGCGTGCACTACACAATGGAGGAGTGGTGAATGGAGCGTGGGCCCGCCTTTCCAGTCCCCCAACCTCGGGGACTGCTGTAAGTTTACACTTATTTTTGAGATGTTTAATATGGCCACTTTAGATGAGAAAGGGATAGATAGGGAGCAGCTAGGAAGGTGTAGAGACAGCAAGTGATAGTGTAGGCACTTAGATTCAGGTGACAGGTTCCCTTTAAGCAGACGCATGGTGAAGGGAAGGGAGGATTGGAGTCTGCTGTGATGGGACGCAGTTTGCAGAGACTGATGAGCTGCTGAAAGCAAACAGTGGTGAGAAGTGTGGAGCTGGAACTCTGATAAGACTTCCTCTGCAAGTTTTTCTGCTGGTTTGTTAATCCCTGGACTGAGTGAAAGTGTGTCTGTGCTGAAGGACTACTGCAGAGCTGGTGGAAGCTGTGTGGCTCTTTGGAGTTGAGTGGAAGTCTATGCTGTGTGGACTAGAGTCTTTGTATTGGATGGGCCAAGCGGCTGGTATCTGATAAGAGACAGAGAATATCTTCCCCATGACCTTGTGAGTGGTCGACGGCCAGGGAAACTGAGTGACTGCAAGAGGAGAGATGGGGTCCAGTGCCACCCAAATTGAGAGAATACCGACAAGCCTTGGTAAAGAGTGCAAAACACGAATCGTACCCTGAGGCTACAGAAATAAAGTACCAGGCATGTGAACTTGGCATCGGCTGACAAGACATGGAACCTAGCTGTTTTTGCAATACTTTTGGCACCAAAAGTTTCTTTTTTGCGACTCGATGCAGCCAACGCGAATCACAGGCCTGTGAGAGAGCACACCTGAAGTTAACGGTACCGTCACTTTAAGATACCCGGGTATCCCTTTGCTAGATGTATAAGTGACACAGATATAGTTTAATGCTTTGGTATTAGTTGTGATAAAATTAGGGTATGTGCCCATAGGACGTTTTTGCTGCGGTTTCTGCATGTAGTTTACCATTGGTTTTATGGTAATGTCTGCTAATTTGTTCCTGCTGTTTTGATTCCCAGCAAAACCAATGTGTTTCACAGAAACGCTGTGCCCACACATTGGTTTTGCAAGTGTCAAGAACTGTCAAACCCCTGCGGTTTTGGTGTGGATGGGAGAGAATTGACATGTTCTATATTATTGTATTTTTGCTGCAGTCAATGGCAAAAACGCAGAAAAAACACAGCATCAAAAATGCAGAAAAAAATGCAACAAAAGCAGGCAAAAAAACATGCAAAATACGCGATAAAAACGGAAGACCTGAACGCAACAAATCTCCTGGCAAGGACTCTAGGATCCTTGAAAGCAGTTCAGGTCTTCAGGTTTTGCTGCGTTCAGGACTGCTTAAAAAACGTCCTGTGGGCACATACTCTAATACTTCGTGTGCCATACCAGGGGTGCCCATCGAACACCCTCACAAGATTTACACCCCTCCTTTCTTCAGTTAGTTGGACTCATGGATGACATAGTGTTTAGGTAACACTGTTGCAGATCATAGTGTGATACACACAATCTGAGAACTTTGGGATTGGCACATTGATTTCAACTAAGGCTGAGTATGTGTACTAACAGAGATCGTGTTTGAGATGAAATGGAAAGTGTTGCATTTTACACTGAATCTTACTGCAATATCTTTCTCAGTTAGAAACTGTTTATTCCTGCCTCTGTCTCGGTTTGTGATGCACTGGATCTTCTTAGGACCTCCGGTCATTACATCAGCAAAGGATCAAATAGTTATTTCCTTCACTGTATGGCCTTAGCAAACTGTCACACTGGTGCATGTGGACCCATTGCACCATGGGACTGGCATACCCCTGAAAGGGTGTAACTAAGTAACTAATGGGTTCTTCACTACACTCAATACCAGAAGTTATGTCGCTTATCCATGTTATGTAAATAAAAGTTTATAACCTGACGTTAAATACATACATTGGTTGTATAAATTACTCTTTTGAAAGCTGAAACCCTCCGAAATGTGGTTTAGGTTAAGAAAATAAATTGGCATCAATGCTGAAATATTGATCATTTAATGAACACAGAATAGTCAGATTTTGGCAAGACAAAAGTTTTGTCGCCCACAGAAAGTAATATGATTTTCAAACAAATAATTAACTTAAAATACAAGTATATGTTGGATAACATTGGTAAATTAAGTTGTGGTGCTATTAGAGTCATATTTAATATTTTGTGTGACTTCTATGAGCTTGAAGGACTGCATCCATGTGGTACAATGATTCATACAATTTATTAATGAAGTCATCAGGAATAGCAAAGAATGCAGTCTTACATGCCTCCCAGAGTTCATCTAGATTCTTTGGTTTTGTCTTCCAAGCTTCCTCTATCTCCATACCCCAACATGCTCAATGATGTTCATGTCTGGTACCAGGGCTGGCCAGTCCTTGAGCACCTTGATTTTTTTTGCCTGAAGGAACTTTGTTGTAGACATGGATGTATGAGATGGAGCACCATCCTGCTGCAGAATTTGACTCCTTTTATGATTTGGAATATAAGACGTAGCTAATACTTCTTGATATTTTAGGTTATTGATATTGCCTTCCACCTTTCAAATGTTTCGCACACCCCCATACTGAATGTAACCCCAGACCATGATCTTTCCACCACCAAATTTAACTGTTTTCTGGGTGTATTTTGGATCCATACAGGCTCCAGTAGGTCTCCTGCAGTATTTGTGGCGGCTGTGGTGTAATTCTACTGAAGATTCATCAGAGAAATCCACCTTCTGCCACTTTTCCAGCATCCATCTGTTTAGCAGACTGTGGGACTTTGCAAATGCCACACAGATTTTTATTTGCCTTTTGATTAATGCTGGCTTCTAGCCACTGATTCGACTACGGAGGCCATTTCGAGACAAAATATTACAAGCTGTATTACTTGACACAGGGACTTGAGATGTACAGGCCTGTTGGAGCTCTGCTGCAGTGGAAGAGGGTCTTGCTTTGGATTTTCTAACCAACAAACGTTCCTCCTGAGCAGTTGTCTTGCGGGGTCTGCTGGAGCGGGGCTTGTCAAACATATCTCCAGTCTCTTCAAATCTTTTTTTAATTCTTTGTACTTGACGCTGAGACACATTAAAGGTGCCAGCCACCTCTGCAGTGGATCTGGTCTTCAGCCTCTTGATAATCAAGGCTTTGGTCGCAGGCTGGATTTTTGGCATGTTGTCAGAGCTCAAGTTGCAGTTCAAGTGAAAGTCTGGGGTGCTGGGTTTCTTTTTAGACACAACCACTAATTAACCAATCATTTACTGAGCACAGGTGAGAATGTAAACTAGGATTGGGTGCATTATATGACCAGTGACAAAACTTTTTTCTTGCCAAAATCTGACCATTCTGTGTTCATTAAATGATCAATATTTCAGCATTGATGACAATTTCTTTTCTTAACCTAAACCACATTTCAGAGGGTTTCAGCTTTCAAAAGAGTAATTTATACAACCAATGGATGAATTTAACATCAGGTTATAAGCTTTTATTTACATAACATGGATGAACGACATAACGTCTGTCAGGGAGTGTAGAGCTTCTGAAGGTGAGGATAGGCTTGGTTGGAACAGGCAGGGAAAATAGAGTAAAGCCCAGCTCAACCACCACTATGTGGTGTCAGGAGTAAAGTTGTCATAATATAAAGTAGCAAACTCCGGCACACAAAAAAAAAATGAGGACTGACATCAAATATTATTAAAGTCTTTTTAATTAAAAGAAAATATTGACAAAGTTTCTATGTACATCAAGATAACAATCTTTGTTAATGCATGTGAAAACATAAATTACATAAACGGAATGTTCCATGAATGCATACAACACATGAATAAATACATATGAAATAAACAAACAAAAATCAAATAATGAAAAACATATTGAATAAGAGATAGTGTGTATAACACTGCACGTGTATGTTTGTGTGGCGCCCCGCAACAAGTGCGTCACAGGTGGGTACCCACTCTAGGCTTGCAGGACGTCAGAAGGGCCACTCCGGGTCTCTGGCTCGGGCCTAACCACGGCACCGACCACCAGGATATCTTTGCAGCTCTCCTAGCACCTGCACACGCTAACTAACTCCTCCCCCAGCTGCAGTATTTATAGGGGACCTCACCTAAGCCAGGGAGTATAGCTCCACCTACTGTGTCAGGGTGGAAGGTGTTGCATGTAGTAGGTACCTGCTGCGGAAACCCAGCTGGGCATCAGGGAAGTCTGTGTCTACCTGCGTGAGCAGGGCGCCACATATTCCCTAGGTAATTTCAGTACTCCTGGACTGAGCAATTTTTGTGTTTAACAAAAGGAATAACAATTTATATCCTAACAGGTAACATATTTATAAAGTCTCAAAATATAAAAATTAAAAAAAAACACCGAAAAATATTGGAAAAAATAGAAAACAGGTAAGTCCATATGGTGCTAGTCCATTCACCGCAGGCTTTCAAAAAGAAAAAGAAGTTTGTTGTTACACCAGTCTTGTAACATGGTCTTTTTTAATTTGTAATTCAGGGAAAAGTTCAAAGACAAAAAGTCTTTTTGAAAGTTCAACAAGTCCTCACAGGTAAAGTCTCTGTAGGCTCAACAGTTCAAAATACACAACAACATCTACTAAGGGTGCTTCGGCGTAGGAGTCCTAGGTACTATAGGGGCCTCTACCGGTCAAAAATGCTGTAGGCCTCCTGGCCCTGTGGTCACCTCTTGGCCAAGTTTTTACTCTCCCTAGACAGCTCCTTACGCCAACTCCACTCACCCCTCTTTTGGTGTTGTGTACCTGGTTTTTGGCCTACGCTTTACCCTTTTTTTCTACTATTTACATTCTTATTTTACAACTGCTATTTACATGTTACTTTTTCAGTTTGTCCTACCTTGCATTTACTGTGCCCACTCTCAATACCTAGACGGGGGGCTGACCTTGTGTGCTTCTTTGTGATCTACGCGCTACAGGTGTCACTGTCTCAGGTGATGTTTCTATTGAAGGGCATGGTGCAGGTATGTCAGGTAAGCGTCTGCGTGGCCTTAGTCTCACTACAGGGCTAGCAGGTGTACCGATTGCAGCATCCTCAGATTCTCTAGCAACGGGTATTTCTTCCTGATTCCTTTGTACCACTTCCTTGGGCTGGTAGAAATTCAGTACTGGCACTAAGATGGCTCCATCTTGTTGAGGCCAATCTTCTGGGAAATCTCCTAAGATGTTTGAGATTACTTTCTCTTTTGGTTCTTCACTTGTACTTTGTTCTTGTACTGGTTCTGACTCTTGTATTGGTTGAGTTGGGAGATTTTGATTTTCCCATTCAGTTGGACACTTTTTGATGTGGTTTCTTGACACAGTTTGAGTGGTTTTTCCTCCGTTCTTGCTTATGAGGCATACTTTATCATTGTCATAACCAGAATCTAATAGAACGTAGGGTTCTTGTTCCCACTGATTGTCTAATTTGTATTGGGTTCTTTTCCTCTTTAAGACAATACTTCCAGGTGTTATAGGTTCTGCTGGAGCATGTTAGTATAGTCCCTTTCTTGTTTTTCACGGGCTTTCTCCAGGTTGTCTTCGACACAGGCTTGAACTATTTTGTATTGTTCGAGGCGATTTGCATTCCAGTTGGGTATTGTGTCATCTGCTTTGGGATCGACTACTCCAAGTTCCAAGTCTACGGATAACTTTCCTGTACGGGCTCTCATCAGGTAAGCTGGTGTACAGTTGGTAGAACTTACTGGAATGTGGTTGTACATATCAACCAAGTATGGTAGTTTCTCCGACCATTGGTTTCTTTCCTCCAAGGGTAAGATCTTCAGCATGTCAATGATGATACCGTTCATTATCTCACATAATCCGTTGGCTTGGGGATAATATGGGGTTGTTCTGATCTTTTTGCACCCATACATGTGGCAAAACTCTTGGAAGATCTCTGCTTCGAAGGCTGATCCTTGCTCTGTGAGGACTTGTTCAGGATAACCCAATGGTCTGCAGAAAACATTCTGGAATGTTCTAGCAGCAGTGGCAGCTGTTAAGTCTTTTACGGAGGTAACCATTAAGAACCTCGAGTAATGGTCTACCATGGTCAACGCATATGTATAGCCGGATCTACTTGGAGTCAGTTTTACGTGGTCCAAGGCTACGATTTTCAGAGGTTGTTTCATCAGTATGGGTTTGAGCGGTGCTTTCTGGCTTTGTAAGTCCTTTCTTCTAAGGCTACAGGGTCCACAGTTCTTACACCACCTTTCAATGGATGCACGCATGCCGACCCAGAAGGACCTATCCTTCAGCAGCATTTCCAGCTTCTTCCACCCAGAGTGACCAGTGTGGTTGTGATAGGCATTCAAGACCATCTGGACTTCTGACCTTGGCACGATAATTTGCCAGACCATCTCGTGTGTTCTTGGGTTGATGTGCCTCCTGCAGAGCTTTTCCTGGTATATGAACAGCTTGCTTCGCTCGCTCCACAGATGTTTGACTTCTGGCTGGGGATTCTCTGGCAGCTTTTCTGACTCCTGGGTTATCAGCCATTTTACCAAACTGACAGCCGGGTCATTGTCCTGCACTTCCTTCCAACCGAAGTGGGGCAACGGGTTCACCATTCTTGCAGGAGAGTCTTTACGGGTTCGCTGGCACTGAGTTACTTTTAATTGATGGAAGGCAGGTAACTCCTCTTCTTCTAGCTCGTCTTCATCTACACCTTCATCTGACAGGTGAGTCATTCTGGATAAGGCATCCACGTTTCCATTCTGGTGCCCAGCCCGGTACTTGATGGTGAACTGGTAGTTGGACAATCTTGCCATCCAACTCTGCTCCATGGTTCCCAACTTTGTAGTCTCCACGTGGGTCAGCGGATTGTTATCCGTGTAGGCTGTAAACTTGTTTGAACCTCTCTGTAACGGCCCAGAACAAGGCCAGGAATTCCAGCTTAAAGGAATTGTAGTTCTCTGGGTTCCCCTCTGTGGGGCGCAGCTTCCTACTGGCATAGGTGATCACCCTTTCTTTGCCTTCTTGCCTTTTTTGAAAGTACAGCACCGAGTCCCACATTGCTGGCATCCGTGTACAGCAGGAATGGCAGGTTGTAGTCCGGGTAAGCAAGGATTTCTTCTCCTGTCAGGGCTTCCTTCATCACCTGGAACGATTCCTCTTGTTCCTTGCCCCACCTCCACAGAGAATCCTTAGACTTGCCCTTCGTGGGTTGGCCTACTAGGAGGTCTTGCAGGAGAGCAGCCTTCTTGGTGTACTCCTTTATGAACCTCCTATATTAGCCCACCAATCCCAGGAATTGACGTACTTCCTTCAGGGTCTTGGGTTCTGGCCACTCCTTGATAGCTGTCACCTCGTCTGGATCAGCGGCTATGCCTTCGGCACTGACTATGTGTCCCAGGTACTGTACTCTTGGCTTTAACAGGTGGCATTTGGATGGTTTTAGTTTCATCTCGTATTTAGCCAGAGCTTCAAACACCTCTGCTAGATGAGCTACGTGTTCCCCATAGGTATCAGAGTACACGATCACGTCATCCAGGTAGAGTAGTACCATCTCAAAGTTCTTATGTCCCAGGCAACTCTCGATCAACCTCTGGAAGGTTCCAGGTGCATTACATAGTCCGAAGGGCATGCTGTTAAATTCATACAGGTCCATAGGTGTCGTGAATGCCGTCTTCTCGCGGTCTTCCTCGGCTACAGACACCTGCCAATACCCAATAGTGAGATCTAAATGGAAAAGTAATTGGCAGACTTCAACGCAGCTAAGGATTCCTCTATAAAGGTAACGGGTAAGCATCCTTGTGTGTTATGCAGTTTACCTATAGTCTACACACATTCTCATACTGACATCCTTTTTCCTGACTAGGACTAATGGGGCTGCCCAGGGGCTACAGCTATCTCATATAACTCCTGCGTCCTTCATGTCCTGTAACATTTCTTTGGCTTTCTGATAATGTGCAGGTGGAATAGGCCTGTACCGCTCCTTGATTGGTGGATGTGTACCTGTGGGGATATGATGTTGCACCCCTTTTATCCTACCAAAATCAAGTGGATGCTTACTAAAGACTTATTCAAATTCTTGAACTACCTGGTAAATACCTTGCTTTTCGTACACAGGAATGGTGTCAGTTCCGACATGGAGCTGTGGACACCAGTCCTCCAGTGGCCCTGTTGTTTGATCAGGTTTTGCTCCTTTGATATGGGGTATGGGTCCCACTGTTTGGATCTCGCTGTTGCTGACGGTGTACAATTTAGCAATGGTTGTATACCTGGGTAATTTAACCTCTTCACTGACACAATTTAAGATGCAAACATGTACTCTCCCATTGTGTACATCCACCACCCCCCTGACTATCAACAGTGTAGGTCTGTGCTCTGTGCTGATGGGCTCCACTAACGCCTGATAGTCCTGCCCTCTCAGACCTATAGCTGTTCGACACCAAATCATCATCTCATTCATCGGGGGAATCACAATAGGAAACGGGTCTGTCACCTGTACAGTACCAATTTCGCCACCTGTAATTGTTATCTTTTGATTGTGCAGGAGGGCTCTTATTTCACGCTGAAGGACCTTCCTCTGACCAGGTCTGGCAGTATCTGCAATCTGTTGAAGCAAAGACAAAACTTCCTCCATGAAGTTGCTAACAACATTTGTACCTAGTATTATATATGGGTCATTTGCATTACTTGCTTCTGCTACAACTATGACCCCTTGGTTCTGCAATTCCACCCTCCCCACCTTTACTGGTACTTCCCTGACCCCCATCACAGTGATTGGTTCACTGTTAGTTACATTGAGGGTAAAGTCTAGGTCAGGCTGCTTCAGCTCTGCATCAGTCCAGTACTTTTTATAAAGGATATAGGCGATGGTGGTCACCTGTGACCCTGTGTACAGCAGAGCAGGTGTCGGGCTGCCATCTAGTACAATGGACAGAAACGGCCTCTGTCCGATGACGGTCTTGTACCAGGTGGCTGGGCCCTGTTGATCTATTCCTGAGGTTTGGCCCCGGCCCCCAGGGACTGCCTCCTGGCGATGTGACCGGTTCGATTGCAGCGGCGGCAGATGGGCTCCCCAGTGGAGCTGTATCGGTTGGTGGTTCTATCTCGGTACACTGGGCTTGCTTCGCTCTCATCCAAGGTACATCCCCCGGACTGTCGACAAGTTGAATCAGTGGTTGAGGTCGGGGCTGGGGTCTTGGCACTGGCTGTTGGTTTTGCTGTAGCTGCAAACGTCCATCAGCTTGGTGATGTTTTTGTTCATTTGGCGCATCTCAGCACGCATCTCAGCACACAGGGAGTCATACTTGTCAGATGAGCAGATTATACATTGTGCGTGGCTGCAGACACGGGTAATGGTTTCGGGGTAGCCTGCGCCTCACCACTGCACCACCTTTTAATGGCAGCTTCATGGGTCTCTACTGGCCGCAACCCTTTGATGGCCATGTCCTTCAGAGTGTTAAAGTCAGCTTCTGGATTGCTCAATCACCACCAACGTACAGTCTTATTGTCCTCAGGGAATAGCAGTCCCCGGGTGAATTGTTCAATCAAGAGCTTGTTTTTATCAGGTACACTGGCAGGGCTGACATGTTTAAGGGCTCGCAACGCTTCCTCTAGACGCCACGTGAAAGCTCTGATGTCATCTCCCGGCCTCTGGTAGAAGTGATGGAAGCGCATGCGTATATCAGCCTCATTGCACTCCTCAAAGGTAGCTCTCAATTTGTCAAATATAGCAGCTACTGATCTTCATTCGGCGGCAGACCAGGACGCGCTCTCTTTCTCTGCTGCGCCAGTTAACTGTCCGAGTACCACGGCGGCGCGCTGCTGACCGGTAATCGCATACATGTCCAGGAAACTAGTGATTTTACTCCTGAAAGCATCCAGCGTATCAGGGCAACCGTATACTGGGGCAACCACTTAGCCCCCGGAATGTATGGGAGTGAGATCGGCATGATCGGGGCGATTGCACTTGGTGCACCGGTGGCGCTGGCAGTGCTACTGGAGGCAGCCATGGTTGCGTCCGGGTAATTCCTAGGGTCAGCAAACGCGCTGTTGTCGTTGCTGCAGGAGGCCGACATTTTGGAGACCCCCCCTAGTGAATTACAGCCAGTTCTCAAACAGTTAAACAGTTCGGGAGCTTCTGGACTAGGCCGCGGCGCTCGGGAATGCTCGGCTGAGCGAGGGGCGGGCTTAAGTTTCGCGCTCTACAGGCCAACATGCCCCCTCTCCTCCCGCTCTTCGGCGTAGTAATGGCGGCGTAGTTTTAACATTCTCTCAATACAGTTGAAATCACTGCACACAGTACCCGGTAATACCGGGCACATGATCCTGTTCGTGACACCAGAAAGATATGTCGAGCAGCGGGCTCTGGGGTATCCGAGTATCAGAATCGGTGGGTGCTTTCGCAGGGATGTCACGAGTGACAGCACCTGAGCCCATGGCCTGGGTGACACTTCAAAAAGGGTTTATTTACAGGCGATAAGAGTTTGTCATGTAACGTCACCTGTAGTACCTGGTAATAGGCCACCAGCGCCTCCACAGTCCGCCAGAGGGAAATGGTAGTGCGGCTGAGATGGCGAAGCTCCCTACAGGTAGAGCTGATCCTACGGGGCAGCGTAGTGTAAAGGGGCAGTTTGGAGTGGAGCTGTAAGTCAGTGTAGGGGATGATGGAGCAGTCTATAAGGGCACCGGGAGCGGTGAGGAATGACTCACACACACTGTAGAAGTCTCCTTTACCTTTTACTGTTGGTATAGCAGCTAAAGACGTCCAGGGAACTGACAGGTGACCAGGTGCACAGTGGGTCCCCACAGCAAGTGGTATAAGGCCTTCTCTGCTTCTCTACGGTTCCTGAAGCCCAGTCTGCTTGCAGCCCGACTCGACTCCTCTGGTCCTCACCTCCTCTGGTCCTCTCTCTCTCTCGCTCTCCTCCTGCACAGTCCACGGGTTGCCCTCTCTGATCACTGCGGTTGTACACTGCGGTGTCTGGCTCTCTCTCTTTGAGTACGCAGGGGGACCGGGTGACTGAAGTCTCCACGGTGTGCGGGGTTTTCTGTAGTCCTGAAGTATCCTACAGTAGTGATGAGCGAGTACCAAAATGCTCGGGTGCTCGATGCTCGGGCCGAGCATCCCAAGATACTCGTGTACTCAGCCCGAGCACCGAGCCCAATGTTATCCTATGGGAAACCCGAGTATTTTTATGAAATGACCCCCGGCAGCATGTAGAAACCCTAAAAATGTCACAAAAGTCTCAGAAGAGTGCTCAAATGACATGGCAACAGCATGGGGAAGACCCCTGTAAGCATTTTTCACTCAAAAGTCACAGCTGTGAACAATGTTGTCTGAGTTTTACGCCATTTTTACGGACTCACCAGAAAACCTTCCAAAATGACACCAAAAAGAATTTTCATGGCGGAAATGTTAAGGGCACATACCCAATAGTGAGATAGAGCTGGTGTATGTTACTTTTTGTGATTACATGAAAGATTTTACATTAAACATTGTGTGGCACTCCGATGTCTCTGAGAAGAGACGTACATGAAGGCCTCTTGACATAATGTGCCCATTTTGAGGAAGTGGGTCTATTGTAGTATTTTCCTTTGCCAGGGCAGTCCAAAATTGGCAGGTTCACCAATGCCCCTGGATAGAGACGTGCATGAGGGCCTGTAAACCTGAAGTGCCCATTGTAAGGAAGTGGGTGTATTGTAGTATAGCCCTTTGCCAGGGCAGCCAAAAATTGGGAGGCTCCACATTGTCCCTGGATAGAGACGTGCATGAGGGCCTCAAAACATTGTTCCCATTGCAAAGGAGCGGGTCTCCTGTCGTTGTAATGATCATTCTGAAAGAATGGGTGAAAACATTTACCACTGGGGGTAAATATGAAACAACGGCCTTACTTTTGAAATGGTCATCATGGTGGCGCAAAATGAGAAGGAGGAGCAGTCCAGCGATTAGCCAAAGTCCAGAAGTGTGTACCCATGGGTGAGTGGAGGTACATGGCAAATTCCCGTTACAAAATTTAAATTCCGCTCTCATTTGCTAGTGGTGTGGTGAAGTCTGGCCCAATCCAACCCTTGTTCATCTTGATCAGAGTCAGTCTGTCAGCATTTTCAGTTGACAGGCGGGTGCATTTATCAGTAATGATTCCACCTGCTGCACTAAAAACACGCTCTGACAAAACGCTAGCGGCAGGGCAGGCCAGGACTTCCAAGGCGTAGAGAGCCAATTCATGCCACGTGTCCAGCTTGGATACCCAATAATTGTAAGGCACAGAGGAATGTCGGAGTACAGTTGTTCGATCTGCAAGATACTCCTTCAGCATCTGGGCAAACTTACCATTTCTTGTGGCACTACCCCGCACCTCAGGGGCTGTGGTATGCGAGGAGCTGAGAAAACTGTCCCACATCTTAAAGACTGTTCCCCTACCTCTGGCGGATTGGACTTGTGCCCCTCTTGGCCGTATGCCTTGGTTGTCCACCGATTCCTGACCTATGCCGCTAGCGTTTTGTGAGGGGAATGCTTTGCCTACTTCCGCGACTATGGTCTTCTGGAACTGCTGCATTTTGGCTGACCTCTCCGCCTCAGGAATAAGTGACATAAAGTTCTCCTTGTAGCGTGGGTCTAACAGTGTTACCAACCAGTAATGATTGTCGGCCAAGATGTTCTTAATGCGAGGGTCACGAGCCAGGCAGCTTACCATAAAGTCAGCCATGTGCGCCAGACTCTTAACAGCCATCAATTCAGTGTCCTGACCAACACATGACTGAACATGCTGTCCTCCTCCTCCTCCTCATCCTCCTCATGTCCCCTGTCCTCTGGCCAGCCACGCTGAACCGAGGGTATGACTGGTGTGCATGTCATATCCTCAATTTGGCCGGAGAGTTGCTCCATGTCTTCATCCTCCTCCTCCTCCTCCTCGTCATAGTCCTCCACTGCACGATGTGATGATATGAGTCTGGGCTGTGTGTTATCACCCACACCCACTACTGTTTCTTGCTCCAACTCATCGCACTTCACCTGCAATGCATCATGTTTGTTTTTGAGCAGAGACCGTTTTAGAAGGCAGAGAAGCGGTATGGTGACGCTAATAATGGCGTCATCGCCGCTCACCATCTTGGTGGAGTCCTGAAAGTTTTTAGAGGACGGTACATAGGTCGGACATCCATCTCCACTCCTCAGGTGTTATGTGTGGACTTTGACCCATTTCCCGACGGCTTAGGTGATGCAGGTACTCAACAACTGCCCTCTTCTGCTCTCAAATCCTGACCAACATGTGCAGAGTTGAATTCCAACGCATGGGGACATCACACACCAGTCTGTGAGCCGGAAGTTGCAAACGCTGCTGAAAGCCGTCAAGGCCAGCTGAAGCAGTAGGTGACTTTCGAAAATGTGCAAACAGGCGGCAAACTTTTACGAGCAGATCAGACAGCTCTGGGTATGATTTTAGAAACCTCTGAACTACGAAGTTGAGCACATAGGCCACGCATGGAACATGTGCAGCTGTGGAATGTGCGGTGCAGTATCACGGCTACTGACACTTGACCGTGTGGAAGACAGGGTGTTTGTGGTGGGGCCAATCTGACTGGAAGCATTATCCGCTATCCAACTAACAACCTATTGACACTGGTCTGGGTTGAAGAGCGGTGTACTGCTGCGGTCCCGAAGAATTTGGGACAGGACGTGCGAGCGAGTAGATGTGGCCCTTTGTTGTGGCGAAATTAGAGCTTGCACACGACCTCGGCCTCTGCCTGCACCACCATCACGTCCACTTCCTTGTCCCTTTGCCAACGCCCTTGCGCATTTTCAATGCTGTGCTGACAGTACACAGCTAAATGAAGGCGTCCCAACAGACGGGTTTTACCTGGACAATCAGATTATAGCTATTGCTACCAGCTTTTTAAGAGCGACAATTAGAGATTAAGTCAGAAACAGACGGAGACGTGTATTCACTCTACTTGTGTGTTATATCCTAGTTTGTGCAAAACACACAAAAGTGCACCCGTACGCTGCCACCAACGGGCACACACTTGCGGTTTGTAAATGCACACACTAAGAAGCAAACAGATTTTTAGGAGCGAGAAGTAGTGAGAAGTCTGACACTATCAGGTGCTGCAGACGTGTATTATTCACTGTACTTGTGCATTATATCCTAGTTTGTGCAAAAGACACAAAAGTGCACCCGTACGCTGCCACCGACAGGCACACACTTGCAGTTTTTAAATGCACGCACTAAGAACCTAACAGCTTTTTAGGAGCGAGAATTAGTGAGAAGTCTGACACTATCACGTGCTGCTGACATGTACTATTCACTGTACTTGTGCATTATATCCTAGTTTGTGCAAAACACACAAAAGTGCACCCGTACGCTGCCACCGACGGGCACACACTTGCGGTTTTTAAATGCACGCACTAAGAACCTAACAGCTTTTTAGGAGCGAGAATTAGTGAGAAGTCTGACACTATCACGTACTGCTGACATGTACTATTCACTGTACTTGTGCATTATATCCTAGTTTGTGCAAAACACACAAAAGTGCACCCGTACGCTGCCACCGACGGGCACACACTTGCGGTTTTTAAATGCACGCACTAAGAACCTAACAGCTTTTTAGGAGCGAGAATTAGTGAGAAGTCTGACACTATCAGGACTGTTTTAGACTGTGTACACCAGCCCCAGATATGATGAAGGCTGGTATACTGTCACTAGGAATTGCTATATACCCTGCCTGCCTGTCTACAGCTACAATAGTCCTGAGAAGGACTGTTGTGGTCACTAGAAAGCCTGTACTCCGACCTGGCTATACCCTCCCTGCCTGCCTGCCTGCCTATATCCACCTAGATTAGTCCTGAGAAGGACTGTTGTGGTCACCAGTTTGCAGCCCTGCAAAACTTTCCCTGATTCAGCAGACACTCTCCCTGCACTGACTGTCTGAATCGCTGTGTGCAGAGCACAGCGCGGCCGGGTCTTATAAAGACTCGGTCACGCTGTGCAGCCGGCCAATCACTGCAATTCCACAACTAACAGGGCTGTGGCATTGCAGTAGTCTGCCAGCCAATTCCTGCATGTGGGCTGGCTCTCTAAAGAGCGCCAACATGCAGGGATGAGGACCACGAGCACAGCACGAGTATCGCGAGATTACTCGGTACTCGCCGAGTAGCCCGAGTACAGTGAAACTCGTGCGAGTACCGAGTAGTTACAAGCGTACTCGCTCATCACTATCCTACAGGTGCGGATCCCTGAAGTCCGGTACATCTCTGGGCAAACTTCCACTAGTTCCTCACTCCCTTTGGCTCTACTCCTTGCCTTCTGTCCCCACTCCTAGGCTTGTGGGACGTCAGAAGGGCCCCTCTGGGTCTCTGGCTCGGGCCTAACCGCAGCACCGACCACCAGGACGTCTTTGCAGCTCTCCTAGCATCTGCACACGCTAACTAACTCCTTCCCCAGCAGCATTATTTATAGGGGACCTCACCTAAAGCTAGTGAGCATAGCTCCCCCTACTGTGCCAGGGTGGAAGGTGTTGCATGTAGTAGGTACCTGCTGTGGAAACCCAGCTGTGCATTAGGGAAGTCTGTGGCTATCTGCGTGAGCAGGGTGCCACAAAGACATCCTACGGTCGGGAGCCATGCTAAAGCCATCCAAGGAAACTGACTAGCCAGTGTGAGGGACTCGTAGGTGAGGGTCTGAGGAAAAATCTAGAAAAGTTGTGGGGAGTGGAGCAGAGCCAGCTCACCCCAGCATCGAGCGCAGGACGGACACCAGAGTCCAAGGTTACAAGGGAATTTATGCCCAGCAGTCAACCCCGGAGGACTGGTAATTCCAATTTGTTCGCCAATCACTAGGCAAGGAGACACAGCCGCATGTATGGAGGGGGATACTGCAAGGGGATCATAGGGGTAGTGCAAGGGGATGATGGGGGTAGTGCAAGAGCATGACGGGGGTAGTGCATGGTGATGATGTGGGTACTGCAAGGGGATAATGGGAATACTGCATAGGGATGATGGGGGAACTGCAAGGGGATGATGGGGTACCATATTGGGGGCAGCAAGGGGTTGATGGGGGTACCATATTGGGTGCTGCAAGGGGATGATGGAGATACCAATCAGAGGCCAGCAGCTGCGGCCCAATCAGTGGCGCATGAAGTCACATGCAGGAATCTGATCGGTCAGCCGCTGCTGGCCTCTGATTGGGCTGCAGCTGCTGGCCTCTGATTGGACGGCAGCCGCCTGGTTTCTGATTGGTAATGTATGGGTATGGCAGCAGGGACAGAGAAGCACCCAGAACACCATACAGCACAGACCATGGAGGATCGGTGAGTGTGCGTGTTTTTTGCAGGTACCATCACCATGGTAGGGGCTGCAAAGGGCTGCATGTGGATGATGGAGTTCTACAAGGGGATGATGGGCACTGCAAGGGGATGATGGGGGCTGAATGGGGTCGTTAGGGGTACTGCAAGGGGATGATGGGGTACTGCATGAAGCTGATAGGGGCACTACATGGGGTTATGGTGTACTGCAAAGAGAAGATGGGGGTACTGCATGGGGTACTGCAAGGGAATGATAGAGGTACTGCAACAGTATGATGGGGTATCGCAAGGGGATCATGGGGGTACTGCAAGGGGATGAAGAGGAGTACTGCATGGTGTGGATGTGGTTTTTTTTGCAGGTACCGGCACCATGGTATTGGCTGCAAAGGGCTGCATGAAGATGATGGGGGTACTACAAGGTGATGATGGGGTACTGCAAGGGAATGAAGGGGGTACTACATGGGGAAGATGGGGACACTGCAAGGGGTGATGTGGGTACTGCATGGGGGTCCTGCAAGGGGATGATGGGAGTATTGCATGGGGATGATGGAGGTACTTCAAGGGGATGATGGGGGTACTGCAAGGGGATGATGGGGTACTGAAAGGGGATGATGGGGTTACCGTATTGAGGGCTGGAAAGGGCTGCAAAGGGATGATGGGGCACCATATTGGGGGCTGCAAGGGGTTGATGGGGGTACCATATTGGGTGCTGCTAGGGGATGATGGGAATACCATATTGGGGGCTGCAAGGTTATGATGGTGGTAGCATATTGGGGGTTTGCAAGTGGATGATGGGGGTACCATATTGGGGGCTTCAAGGGAATTCATCATTGGTTAGCAACAACATAACAACGATATTAAAAAGAATTGAGTGACTTATTGTACTTTGAAAGGGTTGGTATTACATAAAATGTGTGGCGCCCCACTGGTCAGGATGACACGTGGGGTACTGCACCCACAAGAGAGTGTATAGTATCCCTGTGACCAGGGGCCTGGGATGTCAATAGGGGACCCTCACTACATGCATCCACACACCTTAGGTCAGGAGACCAATAGGTTAATCCGTTGCTAGGGAACCGATCCTGGTGGGAGGCGCTTAGGTGTGTAGTGGAGAGTGGGAAAGTTAGTCAGAGGAGAAGGAGTCTGGAAGTGAACCCTGTGAGAAGTGCAGTGGAGGGTACAAGTGGCCCGGAGAAAGAAGGGGGTCCTAGGGTGTTAAGGTGCACCCAGGTGCGGTGGTGGTGGAGCGCCGGGTCCAGTGGTGTTGAGGCGGCACTGTGGTCATTGCAGGTTGCAGGCTGTTCTGAAGAGATGGGTTTTCAGGTTCCGCTTGAAGGTTCTGAGTGTAGGGGACAGTCGGACGTGATGGGGTGCAGAGTTCCAGAGGATGGGGGATGCTCGGGCGAAGTTTTGCAGGCAGTTAGATGAGGAATGTACAGGTATGGAGGAAAGAAGGAGGTCTTGGGAGGATCGAAGATTACGAGTTGGATGATATCGGGAGATTAGTTCCGAGGTATATGGAGGGGACAGATTGTGGATGGCTTTGTAAGTCAATGTTAGTACGCTGGTGAATTGGGAGCCAGTGGAGGGATTTGCAGAGGGGAGAAGTGGAGGAATAGCGAAGAGAGAGGTGGATTGGTTGGGCAGCAGAGTTAAGCACAGATTGAAGTGGTGCAAGAGTGTTAGCAGGAAGCCACAGAGTAGGAGGTTTCAGTAGTCAAAGCAGGAGATGATGAGAGCATTCATGAGTAGCTTAGCAGATTGGGGGTTGAGGAAGGGACAGATTCTGGCAATGTTTTTGAGTTGGAGGCAGCAGGAGATGGCAAGGGCTTGGATATGCGGTTTGAAGGACAATGCAGAGTCAAGTGTTACTCCGAGGCAGCGGACTTCAGGTACAGGGCAAAGTGTGGTGTCATTTTTTGTGATAGATAAGTCTGGCAAGGAAGGTGTGTGAGATGGAGGAAAGATAATGAGTTCGGTTTTGTCTACATTGAGTTTTAGGAAGCGGGAGGAGAAGAAGGAGGATATGGCTGATAGACACTCTGGGATTCTGGACAGCAGAAAGGTGAGATCTGGGCCAGAGAGGTAGATCTGAGTGTCATCAGCATACAGGTGATACTGGAAGCCGTGGGACTTTATAAGTTGTCAGAGACCAAGAGTATAGATTGAAAAAAGGAGGGGCTGGAGGACAGACCCTTGAGGAACCCCAACAGAGAGGGGATGGGGTGAGGAGGTTGTGTGGGAGTGGGAGACACTAAATGTGCAGTTGGAAAGATAGGAGGAGATCCAGGAGAGGGCAAGGTCAGTGATACCAATGGAAGAGAGGATCTGTAATAAGAGGCAGTGGTCGACTGTGTCGAATGCAGAGGACAGGTCTAAAAGGAGGAGGACGGAGAACCGTCTGTTAGCTTTGGCCGTGAGTAAGTCATTAGTAATTTTGGTCAGGGCAGTTTCAGTAGAGTGGTGACGGCGGAAGCCGGATTGAAGGTCGTCAAAGAAAGAGGTGGATGAGAGGTGGGATTAGATTACAGTGTGGACATGCTTTTCGAGAAGTTTGGAAGCAAACGGGAGCAGAGATGTCACATCGCCATTGGACTCGGTGGCTGGTGTTCCGGACTCGGCCGCTGGGAGGAGCCGGATTCCTTCGGCTGGTGGCGCCGGTGATAGGAGGGCCTTGTCCTCATATGGAACTGCTCCCGCGACGTCTGCCTCTGTCGCTGAGCGCCGCTGTGTTTCCCCTCTGGGTGGTGTTGGTCGCAGAGGAAAGGGCCCTGCAGAGGTGTCCGTTAGGCGCAGCCTGCGTTCTTCTGTCAGAGGTGGGATGGGTGGAGCCAGTCGTGCATCTCCATCTGGCCTGGCTCTAGGGGCGGTCCGGATGAGGTCATCAGGTTGTGAGCTCCAGCCTATGGGAGGTAGCTGTGCCCTTCAAGTACATTGGAGCCTGGCTTGCAGGCCGCCAGATATAGTTTTGGTTCCCCAGTGATAGTGTGTGTTTAGTTTCGTGTCTGACCTTGCCTGGATTTCTGACTCTGCCTCTGCCTATTGATTTTGTACCTCAGCTGCCCTCTTGGTTTTTGCCCTTGACCTTTGCCTGGATTTTTGACTCTGCTACTGCCTGACGATTTTGTACCTTCGCTGCCCTCTCGGTTTTGACTCGGACTTCTGACTTCGTTTTTCGGGTCTTGATTTTCCCTGGCGACCTCCCCGGCTCTGTTGCTCATATAGGCAGCTACCCCCTGGGCTCCGCTGTAATTCCAGATCCCTGTATAGGGGTTAAGGGTCTCGGGGTCTCTCGGGGTGCTGCCTACTACCAGCAGCTCGGCCTCACGGTGGATGGTCGTCACATTATATCTGGCCATACCATTCTTTATATATATAGATAGACTATATATATATATATATAAAGCATTCCTTTTACCTTTTTTTTTTCTCATCTCCTTTTCCCAATGGTTTTTTTTCTTTTCTCTGAGCTGTGTCTGCTGTGATTGCTCCCTCAAAGCACCTGTGTTTCCAGCTTCTCAGTCCTGTGGAGGAACACTCCCATCATCTCATTCAAACATGCTGTACAAGCCACAAGCTGGAGTCCTCTGCATGACCACTGGAGATCAGAAGGCCTCATACCCTGGATGTCAGCACCTGGGGGGCTCTGGCTCTGCCTGCCCGGGTGCACAGGTATTGCCAGCGGATGCTGCCAAAGTTTTATTACCTATTTCTTTATCTTACCTTAAGAAATCTGTGTGTTTAGAGGCTTATGTTGACAGTGGTTCAGAGGGGAATTTCATAGATCTCCATGTAGCGAGAACTCTTGGTGTCCCACTACTAAGGCTTAATGCCCCCATTAGAACCACTGCAGTTAATGGCACCCCCCTCATCCAGGGTGGAGTGGAATTTGTCACTAAGGAAGTGTCAATGCTGGTGGGGTCGTTACATGCTGAAAATGTGTCATTTTTTGCTATCAATAATCTATCATCTGCAGTAATCCTTGGCATGCCATGGTTACGTAAACATAACCCAGTCATAGACTGGCACTTGGGTGATATTGTGCGCTGGAGCGCACAGTGTCAGGAAAATTGTATCTCGCTATCTGTAAACCAAGTGAAGGTCAAGACTCCTCCATTTGTACCATATGCCTTTAGAGATTTTGAGGATGTGTTTTCTATTCAGGAATCAGAGAAATTACCCCCTCACAGAAAGTATGATTGCGCCATAGATTTGATACCTGCTTCTCGTCTCCCAAAGGGGAGAATATTTAACCTCTCTGGTCCTGAACGTCAGGCTATGAATGATTACATAGCAGACAGTCTGAGAAAAGGGTATATTAGACCGTCCACCTCACCAGTAGGGGCCGGTTTCTTTTTTGTGGGAAAGAAAGATGGCGGCCTCAGACCTTGCATTGATTACCGCGAATTGAACGCGATCACTGTAAAAAACCAGTATCCTCTTCCACTCATCCCTGATCTTTATAATCAGCTGTTGGGAGCCAAGTATTTCACCAAACTGGACCTCAGGGGAGCATATAACCTGGTCTGTATAAAAGAAGGCGATGAGTGGAAGACCGCGTTCAATACGCCTCTCGGCCATTTTGAGTATCTTGTAATGCCGTTCGGGTTAAGTAACGCACCTGCAGTGTTTCAGAATTTTGTCAATGATATTTTCAGAGATATCAGTGGTGTATATGTGGTCGTGTATTTGGACGACATTCTGGTCTTTTCTCCTGGTCTTTGGTCACACGTCCAACATGTCCGTACTGTACTCCAGAGACTCAGAGAGCATTCTCTATTCGCCAAATTAGAGAAATGTGTCTTCATGGAGGAAGAGATAAATTTTTTGGGATATATTATATCGGCTAAAGGTTTTCGCATGGATCCTGCCAAAATTAAACCCATTAAGGAATGGGTACAACCCAAGTCTCTGAAGGCACTGCAGCGATTCTTGGGTTTCGCTAACTATTATCGTAAATTTATTAAAGGGTTTTCAGAGATAGCCAAACCTCTCACTGATTTGACACGTAAAGGGGCGGATGTGGTTAATTGGAAGCCTGAAGCCATTCATGCGTTTTCTAAGTTAAAAGAGTGTTTCTCCGCGGATCCAATATTGGTGCAGCCTGATTTGGACCGCCCCTTCATTGTAGAGGTAGATGCCTCTGAAGTTGGAGTGGGAGCAGTGCTATCACAAGGCACCGCATCTCTCACTCAACTTCGTCCGTGTGCCTTCTTTTCCCGAAAATTTTCCTCTACAGAGATGAATTATGATGTAGGTAATCGGGAATTGTTGGCAATCAAATGGGCCTTCGAGGAATGGCGCCACTTCCTCGAAGGCGCCAAACATAGGATTACCGTAATTACTGATCACAAAAATCTAACCTATTTGGAGTCAGCGAAAAGACTGAATCCTAGACAGGCTAGATGGGCCTTGTTCTTCTCCAGATTCGATTTTGTGATCACTTTCAGACCGGGTACTAAAAATGTGAGGTCTGATGCCCTGTCTCGAAGTTTTTGCCCCTTACAGGTCGAGGACGTGGAACCGACTCCCATTTTAGCCAAGGGGATTATTGTCTCGGCTGTGTCTTTAGATCTTCTGGAAGAGATTCGTAGATCTCCAGAACAGGCCCCAGACACTACTCCTGCCCAGAAACTATTTGTCCCTACCAAATTCCGCCTCCAAGTTCTTAAGGAATCTCATGATTCCGTCCTCGCAGGGCATCCTGGTATCAATAACACCATCAGACTTGTAACCAGGAGTTTGTGGTGGCCAACCATAGTAAAGGACTGTAAGGAATATGTACTGGCTTGTGAAACCTGTGCTCGCGCTAAGTCTCCCCGCAACCGCCCTGCCGGGTTGCTCCAGTCCTTGCCTACCCCTGAGGGTCCTTGGACTCATATCTCCATGGATTTTATTACTGACCTGCCACTCTCAGAAGGGAAGACTTGTATCTGGGTAGTGGTAGACAGATTCAGCAAGCAGTGTCATTTTGTTCCGCTGTCCGGGTTACCTAATTCCGAGACCCTGAGCAAAGTATTCATTAATCTTGTGCGATTGCATGGTGTTCCTGTGAATATTGTTTCTGACAGGGGCACCCAGTTCGTTTCTAAGTTTTGGAGGGCATTCTGTAAACGGATTGGAATTGACTATTCCTTTTCTTCTGCCTATCACCCTGAAACCAATGGTCAAACCGAGCGCGCAAATCAAGCTCTCGAACAGTATCTACGTTGTTATGTCTCTGAGCATCAATCTGATTGGGTGGAACATCTGCCACTAGCAGAATTTGCCATGAATAACCAGTACCAGGAGTCCATCAAGACTACCCCTTTCTACTGTAATCATGGGCTGCACCCGCGCTTTTGTTCATTTTCTTCTAGGCTTTCTGACGTCCCTGGGTAGAAAGGTCCATAGATCAGTTAAAGACTATCTGGTCTGAAGTGAACAAAAACTTAAAGGGGGCTCAGACTAGGCAGGCGTCTTCTGCTAATAAACGGCGCTCCAAGGGTCCGGACCTGGGAGTTGGGGACAAAGTTTGGTTGTCTACAAAAAATATCAAGCTCAAAGTGCCGTCTGCCAAACTGGGTCCCAGGTTTATTGGTCCATATGAAATAATTGACGTGATTAACCCTGTAGCCTTTCGTCTGAAGCTCCCTCAATCATTCAACCTGCCCAATGTATTCCATAAATCCCTTCTCAAATTGTACCGATCTCCGATTCGTCCTGTCCGGTCCCCTCCTCCTCCGGTCTTGGTCGGGGGTGCCGTGGAATACGAAGTTCAACGGATCCTTGATTCCCATTTAGTGAGAGGATCCGTGCAGTATCTGGTACATTGGAAGGGCTATGGTCCGGAGGAGAGGTCCTGGGTGCCTGCCAGTAATATCCATGCCAAGGTTTGATCAGGAAGTTTCATCTTCTTCATCCCAATAAACCGGGTTTTGTGGGTCCGGAGGCCCCTCGTAGAGGGGGGGTACTGTCACATCGCCATTGGACTCGGTGGCTGGTGTTCCTGCCTCGGCCGCTGGGAGGAGCCGGATTCCTTCGGCTGGTGGCGCCGGTGATAGGAGGGCCTTGTCCTCATATGGAACTGCTCCCGCGACGTCTGCCTCTGTCGCTGAGCGCCGCTGTGTTTCCCCTCTGGGTGGTGTTGGTCGCAGAGGAAAGGGCCCTGCAGAGGTGTCCGTTAGGCGCAGCCTGCGTTCTTCTGTCAGAGGTGGGATGGGTGGAGCCAGTCGTGCATCTCCATCTGGCCTGGCTCTAGGGGCGGTCCGGATGAGGTCATCAGGTTGTGAGCTCCAGCCTATGGGAGGTAGCCGTGCCCTTCAAGTACATTGGAGCCTGGCTTGCAGGCCGCCAGATATAGTTTTGGTTCCCCAGTGATAGTGTGTGTTTAGTTTCGTGTCTGACCTTGCCTGGATTTCTGACTCTGCCTCTGCCTATTGATTTTGTACCTCAGCTGCCCTCTTGGTTTTTGCCCTTGACCTTTGCCTGGATTTTTGACTCTGCTACTGCCTGACGATTTTGTACCTTCGCTGTCCTCTCGGTTTTGACTCGGACTTCTGACTTCGTTTTTCGGGTCTTGATTTTCCCCTGGCGACCTCCCCGGCTCTGTTGCTCATATAGGCAGCTACCCCCTGGGCTCCGCTGTAATTCCAGATCCCTGTATAGGGGTTAAGGGTCTCGGGGTCTCTCGGGGTGCTGCCTACCAGCAGCTCGGCCTCACGGTGGATGGTCGTCACAAGAGATATGGGCCGGTAGCTGGATGTGGAAGTGGGGTCAAGAGATGGCTTATTTTAGATAGGTGTAATTATTGCGTGTTTGAAAGCAGAAGGAAAGATACCAGAAGTTAGTGATAGGTTGAAGAGGTGGATTAGGGCTTGGATAAATGTTGTGGTGAGGTTGGGAAGGAGGTGGGATGGGATAGGGTCCAGTGCACAAGTGGTGAGGTGCGATCTGGAGAGGAGGTGTGCAAGTTATCCTTCAGTGATGGTTGGGATGAGGGTTAATGGGGGAGAGGATTGATCCGGTATACATGGGGGTTGCGGTGGTTGGGTATTGTCTGCTCTGGTCAATCTTGTTGCTGAAGTATGTTGCAAAGTCTTCTGCAGAGATACGAGAAGTAGGAGGGGGCAGTGGGGGGGGCAGAGGAGGGAGTTAAATGTGTTGAATAACTGCCTGGGGTTGTGGGACAAAGAGGATATGAGGGTGATGAAGTAATTCTGTTTATTAGTGGTGAGTGCTGACTTGAATGTGAGAAGTGCTTGTTTGAATGCTGTGTAGTCTTCTTGTGAGTGTTTTTTCTTCCAGCACCGCTCTGCAACCCTAGCCGCTCACCGCAGATTTTTAGTGGTATCTGTGTGCCAGGGTTGTCTGTTGATTCGCCGTGTTATGCCATGAATGAGAGGGGCAACTGCATCAATAGCTGATGTGATTGTAGAGTTATAGAAAGCTGTGGTATTATCTGTGTCATGGGCTTCAGGACCCAACAAGAAGGGGGGCACTGTTAGACCTAATATTAACCAACAGGCCGGACCACATATCAAATATACGGGTTGGAGGTCACTTGGGAAATAGTAATCACAAAATAATAAGTTTTCAAGCATCCTTTAATAAGATGTGTAGTAGAGGGGCTACAAGGACACTAAACTTCAGGAAGGCAGATTTCCAACGGTTGAGAAATGATCTTAGTGCAATAAACTGGGACGATGTCCTGAGACATAAAAGTACACAAAGCAAATGGAAAACGTTTATTAACATCTTGAACAGGACCAGTGCACAATATATAACCCTATGGGAATAAACATGCTAGAAATAGGAGAAAACCATTATGGCTAAATAAGGCTGTAAGGGACGCAATAAGTGACAAAAGGAAAGCATTTATGGAATTAACCCTAGAACGCATACCCATAGAAATCTACACATTCACGCACCTGGGGCCTTTTAGGCCCGTTTTTAATTATCATGGAATAACTAAAAAAAAATACTTTTCAAAGTTTATTGCAAAGTAAGGATGCATTCCCACTAGCGCTGGAGTCCGCCAGGATGGGATTCCGTACTGGATCTGACCTCCTGGTGACCCCAGTTAAGGCTGGCGGACGCATACCTGGGGCCTCGCAGGCCTGCCAGGTTACCTGTTTTCTATTTGCTGTAAAATTACTTTAGTTAGATTTTTGAAACTCTAGGTATTCCTCAGGTATATAGTTGTTAGTAATTTCCAATTGTTCATATATTATTATGCTATAGGCATTTCGGTATAACAACCTTTTTTTTGGGACTACCCCATATTCACGCACCTGGGGCCTTTTAGGCCTGTGTGCAAATAACATGGAATAACTCAAATAAAAATACTTTTCAAAATTTATTTTACAATTCCCAGTAGCGCTGGGGTCCACCAGGAGGGGATCCGTAATGGATCTGACCTCCTGGTGACCCCAGCTAAGGCTGGCGGAATGACTGTGCCATTGTAATTTTAGATGTCAGTAAACTAAAAAGAAAAAAAGAAAAAGATTACAATCAGGCTTGTGCACTGTAAACAGTATGTGATAAGACTCTTTGTTAGGGTCCCAGCACACCAAGCGATATAAAGCAGGTAAAGTGCAGTTCCCCTCCTCTTACCTCCAACAGATCACTTTCTTGTAGTGCAGTAGAAGCCTCTGGTTTTGGAGCTCAGAAACTTTCTATTTCCAGAAAAAAGAAAGCTGACTTCTTCCTCCAAAGCTCCAGCAATTAGGACAAAAAGACCTGTGATGAGGTCAGAGACACATGACTTTGTGAGGGAGCCTCCCTTCCAAGATCACATGACCATGTTGTCATGCAGAATCCACACTCTTCCCAGAGTCATAAAAGTTCTTCCCCAGCAACAATACAGACAAAAAGACTGAATATCACATGTAAACCTAGTACGGGCCTAAAAGGCCCCAGGTGCGTGAATATGGGGTAGTCCCAAAAAAAGGTTGTTATACTGAAATGTCTGTAACATAAAAATATATGAATAACTGGAAATTACTAACAACTATATACCTGAGGATTACCTAGATTTTCAAAATTCAAACTAAAGTACTTTTACAGAAAATAGAAAACAAGTAACCTGGCGGGCCTGCGAGGCCCCAGGTATGCGTTCTAGGGTTAAAGAAAGTAGGTAGTGATGAGGCATTAAATAAATACCGAAAATTAAATAACATCTGTAAAAAGCAAATCAAGGCAGCAAAGATTGAGACAGAGAGACTCATTGCCAGAGAAAGTAAAAAAAAATCCGAAAATATTCTTTAACTACATAAATAGTAAGAAACTAAAAAAATAATTGTTTTGGCCCCCTTAAAAATAGTCTAGGTGAAATGGTGTATGAGGATGAGGAAAAAAGCCAATATGCTAAATGACTTTTTTGCAACAGTATTTAAACAAGAATATCTAATGACAGACAATATGATCAGTGATAACAAAACTCTCTATTAAATGTAACCTGCTTAACCCTACAGGAAGTACGGCACCGTCTAAAAATCACTAAAGTTGACAAATCCCCAGGCCCGGATGGGATACACCCCAGAGTACTGCAGGAATTAAGTACCATCATAGGTAAACCATTATTTTTAATATTTAAACATTCCATAGTAACAAGGTCTGTACCACAGGACTGGCATATAGCAAATGTGGTGCCAATATTCA
Organism: Allobates femoralis; assembly: GCA_033576535.1. Lineage (NCBI taxonomy): Eukaryota > Metazoa > Chordata > Amphibia > Anura > Aromobatidae > Allobates > Allobates femoralis. The sequence goes on along the minus strand of JARQOC010000002.1, from coordinate 217,035,218 downwards.
AAAAGGGGACAAAAACTGAACTTGGAAATTATAGGCCAGGAAGCTTAACCTCTACTGTGGATAAAATCCTAGAGGGTTTTCTAAGAGATGCTATACTGGAGTATCTGAAGAAAAATAACCTCATGACCCAATATCCACATGGGTTTACGAGAAACTGTTCCTGTAAAACCAACCTGATAAGCTTCCATGAAGAGGTAAGTTCCGAACTGGACCAAAGAAATGCAGTGGACATAGTGTATATGGACTTTTCAAAAGGATATATGGTGCCACACATAAGGTTGATACATATGATGAGAGCAATGGGGATAGGGGAAAATATCTGTAAGTGAGTTAAGAACTGGCTCAGTGATAGGAAACAAAGGGTGGTTATTAAAGGAACACACTCAGAATGGGTCACAGTTAACAGTGGGGATCCACAGGGGTCAGTATAAGGCCTGCTTCTTTTTAACATTTATTAATGACCTTGAAGGGGGCATACAGAGTAGAATCTCAATATTTGCAGATGACACAAAATTCTGCAGGGTAATCAATACAAAGGAGGACAATTTTATATTGCAGGAGGATTTATGTAAACTAGAAGCTTGGGCTGATAAATGGCAAATGAGCTTTAATGGGGATAAATGTAAGGTCATGCACTTGGGCAGAGGAAATAAAATGTATAATTATGTGCTTAATTGTAAAACACTGGGCAAATCTACCACTGAAAAAGACCTGGGTGTATGGGTAGATGATAAACTCACATTTAGTGCCCAGTGTCAGGCTGCAAAGGCAAATAAAATAATGGGATGCATTAAAAGAGGCATAGATGCTCATGAGGAGAACATAATTTTACCTCTATTCAGGTCAGAAGTGCGACCACACTTAGATAACTGTGTATAATTCTGGTCTCTGGTGTGTAAGAAAGACATAGCTGATCTAGAGCGGGTGCAGAGAAGAGTGACCAAGGTTATTAGAGGACAGGGAGTTATGCAATACCAAGACAGGTTATTAAACTTGGGATTATTTAGTTTGGAAAAAGGAAGGCTTAGGGGTGATCTTATAATAATGTATAAATATGAGTCGGTTGACAGGGTAGGGGGTACTCGGATACCAGGACAGGTTGCTACTTCAGAGGGGATCACGGCTGGTCGGGTCCCGGTCCCGTGCCCCGGACACTCAATGGCTGAGGGGAAAACTATTTGGGGATGAGGGATTATTATACGTGACGACACCTGTGGTACCTGGTAATGTGGTTACCAGCGCTGCAGCCGACTGCTGAGGTGATAGTGATGCAGCTTTGGGTAGTACAGCTTCCCACAGGCGGAGCTTTACCTCAGCGGGGTGGATGAGGAGAGTAGTAGTCTTTATTTCTCAGGTGCTGTAGAGATTTCCCAGATGACGGATTAAATAGAGTCAGAGTCCAGATTAGCTCAAACAGATCTTTTACTAGTACCAGCTGGTTCAATATGGGTACACGGTACAGTTTAGTTTACTGGAGATTTGTTGCCACAGGTTTCGGGGGTTCACTACAGAGTCTGACAGAGGTACCTTTCTTGTCACTTTCCTGGTCCTGCTCTATAGCTCCCTTCACTCCCATTCTTAAGTCTGATCTCTTGTCCTCAGGGTCTGTTGCCTAAAGTCTCTGTACTTGTCAGCGTCTTGAACCCGGCTATGGAACAGATGTTGGACTTCTTGATGGGTGCTGTGGTTCCTTATTGTCAGGCCCACAGCCTGCCGGTCAGCAGTTTGGGATAAACCTTGCAAACTACCTCTGTTCCGGTATACCGGTGGTGACCTGGACAATCCAGATGGCTGTCACCAAGTCTGGGGTATCCCCTCTGCATGTGGGTTACCTCCTTAAAGTTGAGCTACCCTCCTTTCAGAGCTGCAAGCTCTGCTGCGTCTGTTCTCTCTGCTCTCTTCCCACCGTCTGACTGACTGCTGTCAACTGTCACATCTCCCCCTCTGCTAAGCTCCACCCCCATGGGACCTACTGAAAATACAGTATACAGACTCTGTAGCTCCCCCCTCTACCTGCGACTATGAAGGCACGACGCCTTCTGTTTGGGATGTAGTTCCTCCCTGTGGTGTCCCACCAGAGGGGGCCACACAACCCCTTGGTTAAATACACTCGTCCTCTAGTGTCCGAGTGTTGAAACCAAACCGCGTTTGGGCTTAAATTTTCATAACATATAAACGGGTTACTTCGACATCACATCAAACAATATGCAAACTTTCTTCCTTTGCAGGAGGCACTTATTACTTAGAATGTTGCAAATAAAATTTTACTCTGGTCCACATTTGCCCAACGGGACCAGTTATTGAGCCTCTGATTTACTTTAATCAGGCTCCAAAACAAAAAGTTCACATTTAAGTCCATGATACTGGGGTCACTTTAACAATTTTAGCATTTACTAACCTGGATCGCGTACCAACCTCGGGGTCCCGCATGGCGTTCATATGTTATAACATCGCCTATATATATATAAATCATGGTCCGGGTGGCCTTGTGGAAAATGGTGTTCGACTTCTCTCCTTCCTACAAACACCTCAGCATAGAGGCCTTCCTCCTGGGCAAAGCCATACCCGGTCACCAGATTGAACATTGTGATTGTCCCCTTTTTCAGCTGGTCTATGGGTAATGACAGCTGGGTTCGGGCAAAGGCACGGGCCTGGCGGGTCTCCATCTCATTGACCCACCATGCTTCTCGCCGCCTCTGCCATTCCGCTTCATCATCCCATGCAGGCTGGATGAACCATGGCCTTCCGACGGGTTGCCAGGAGCCATAAGCTGTGGTTGAAGGCCGACTTGCATGTTGCCTCGAGTCTACGCCAACCCATGCTGGTGGTTGTTCTGGACGACCAGCCCTCCATAGCTCGCAGGGCCCGAACGCCTCTGCGCCGTCGACTGCTCCTTCCTCCTGGTCCTCCTTCCCGGAACTCGCCAGGTGGTTGGATCCTTCTTGTATGAATTCCTCCACAATCAGGTCGGGCTCCTCGGAGAACCGGATCAGGTCTCCCGTTTCAGCGGCCTCCTCCTTTGCGGGCTCCACAACTGCTGGCATTGCTGTCGTGCTATCTTCCATAACAGATGGCAGATTGTTGGACTGAGGTTCTTCAGTCTTAGTGATGGTAATGGAGTCGGGCTCTGTGGGGGCGGAATCATCACCGATTACCGGGTGCTCTGTCTCTGGTCTTACCAACACCCCCGGTTCCAGGTTTAACTCAGGCTCCCATTGTCTTTCCATCCTGCGGCTCAGTTTTAAGACCATCTCAGCACTCCAATGCCAGATGGTCCACTCCACGGTCTCCTGGAGTCAGGCTCGCAGATCCCGCAAGGCTGTTCCCCAGAAGTTGATGTCCATCCCCACAGTTTCCAGGGTGGCCACCCCCTTGGCAGCATATTTGGTCCTCGCTTTCTCCTCGACTTCCCTGACCAAGTCGGAGATCGTTGGTACCGACATTGTGAACAGGCCGCTGACGGATAACAGGTCTAGTTGCCAATGTCTCCCGATCTGACTTCTGGCTGCACCCTGTGCACTTTTTATAGTTCCGTGCTGGTGCGGTCCGGTTCTTGACCCGTCCCCTTGGTTGTTTGATGGCAAGGGGGTCTGGGATACACTTTGGCGCCTCTTGCATGGCCTTACCTTGATGAGGGGCCAAGGCACGCCCCTAGGCCAGCACATAGTCTTCTACATTTTTAGACCCGTGTATTTTGAAAAGTTCAGTCAATCAGTCCTCAGGTCTTTCCGGGACCAGCCACTGCACTTCATCAATCTTCGGCAGAGCGAAGGAACGAAGCCTATTTTCATGCTCTTTTTCCAACCGCTCTGTGACGCAGCTTAATTTCTGTGGCAATGGCAATTTGGTTCACAGTTTAATAGTTAATAAAGTCAATAGGCACACTTTACATTGTATTACCAGGCTGTTTGGACCCTGTTCGTGACGCCAGAAATAAGTCGGTCGACAGGGTGGGGGGGTACTCGGATACCAGGACAGGTTGCTACTTCAGTGGGGATCACGGCTGCTCGGGTCCCGGTCCCGTGCCCTGAACACTCAATGGCTGAGGGGAAAACTATTTGGGGATGGGGGATTATTATACATGACGCCACCTGTCATGGTTTGAACTAGATGGACTTCAGGTCTTCTTTCAACCTTAAATACTATGTTACAGTCACCTGGCTACATTTGCTGTACCAAGTTAGCTTCCTAAGCTTGCCGCTATTTCTTTCTCGGTGGGTGCCCGCCAACAGTGCTGCTGGATTGGAGTAAATGTCCCTTGAAGCCCCGAAGGCACAAAGATTCTAAGCCCTGGTGAGCCAGTGGAAGGTTGCTGTTACATTCTGTGTTTTGCTTGGCTATGTGTTATATGCCTTTGACTGTTGGGGATCCAATAAAGCCTTACCATTGTGTTGTTCCCAAACCCTGTGTTGTCTGAGTAGTGTTTTGCCCACAGTTAAGGAGTTCGGGTATTCAACTGGGATGAGCCATGATCCATTCGGTCCTTCTAAAAGCGTCCGTGCCGGCCGAAGGGAGTACCCACTGACCCCCCATGTCACCACAAACAGAACCATATAATGTACCTTAATTAATGAATATGGAGTATCAGGGATACGAATACATCCCAAAAAGAGAAATGTTCATAGGAAATTCCATAACCACAAAAAACCATAGAGGATATATGCATAGCGGGATGTGATGTAAACACCATACACTCAATGACAGAAGTTGTGCCGCTTATCCATGTTATGTAAATAAAAGCGTATAATCTGCTGTTAAATTCATCCATTGGTTGTATAAATCACTCTTTTGAAAGCTGAAACCCTCTGAAATGTGGCTTAGGTTAAGAAAATAAATTGGCAGAATGGTCAGATCATGGCAAGACAAAAGTTTGTTGCCCACAGAAAGTAATGTGATATTCAAACAAATAATTAACTTAAAATTCAAATATATGTTGCATAACATATGTGGATCTCTGATTAAGTGGTCTGTAGCACTACGAAATGTGTAAGAACAATAAAGGTGTCGCTATTAACATTCCTGTGACTCCCCAGAATCTTTGGATCTATTGAATAAATGGCAGCGCATTTACAACCTCCCTTTCTTCCACTGCTTTAATCGTTACCATTGGGCGGAGTGCTGCAAGCCGTTTCTGCATAATAGTTGTTGTGACTCTCACAACAATATAAGGTTAGTGCAATTGCACGCACACATCCCATTCACACTCAGATAAGACCCTATGTGCGCTTTTCTGCTTTCTTTCAGATTCTAATTTCTTCCAAGTACGACATGACCCCCCCGAGGGTTGCAACTTCATTGTGACCTCTGGGGTGCCACACTAATACAGATTGCTATCTTGACAAAGGCTCAGGTAGAGCCGAAACATTGTGAATTGGAACGTTGTCTAATTTTTCTTTCAATTAAAGAAACTTATATTACCGTATATACTCGTGTATAAGCCGACCCGTGTATAAGCCGACCCCCCTACTTTTGCCCCAAAAATCTGGAAAAACCTATTGACTCGTGTATAAGCCGAGGGTGGACCCCAGCACAGTTATACAGCCCCCAGCAGTGTGGTATACAGGCCCCCCAGTGGTAGTATACAGCAGCCCCAGTGGTAGTATACAGATTCCCCAGCAGCCCCAGTGGTAGTATACAGATTCCCCAGCAGCCCCAGTGGTAGTATACAGGAGCCCCAGCAGCCCCAGTGGTAGTATACAGATTCCCCAGCAGCCCCAGTGGTAGTATACAGGAGCCCCAGCAGCCCCAGTGGTTGTATACAGCAGCCCCAGTGGTAGTATACAGGAGCCCCAGCAGCCCCAGTGGTAGTATACAGGAGCCCCAGCAGCCCCAGTGGTAGTATACAGGAGCCCCAGCAGCCCCAGTGGTAGTATACAGGAGCCCCAGCAGCCCCAGTGGTAGTATACAGGAGCCCCAGCAGCCCCAGTGGTAGTATACAGCAGCCCCAGTGGTAGTATACAGGAGCCCCAGCAGCCCCAGTGGTAGTATACAGGAGCCCCAGCAGCCCCAGTGGTAGTATACAGCAGCCCCAGTGGTATACAGCAGGCCCCCAGGGGTACATATAGCAGCCCCCAGGGGGTACCCAGCAGCCCCCTGGGGGTACCAACAGCCCCATGGGGGTTCCAACAGCCCCCAGGGGGTACCCAGCAGCCCCCTGGGGGTACCAACAGCCCCCAGGGGGTACCAACAGCCCCCAGGGGGTACCCAGCAGCCCCCTGGGAGTACCAACAGCCCCCTGGGGGTACCAACAGCCCCCTGGGGGACCCAGCAGCCCCCAGGGGTACCAACAGCCCCCAGGGGGTACCAACAGCCCCCAGGGGGTACCAACAGCCCCCAGGGGTACCAACAGCCCCCTGGGGGGACCAACAGCCCCCAGGGGGTACCCAGCAGCCCCCTGGGGGTACCAACAGCCCCCAAAAGCTGGCACTGTCCCCCCTTGTAAGGCCTCCCCCTCCCGCTACTTATACATTACCCTCCCGGTGTTCTGATCGGCGCCGCTCCTCGGTGTTGCGTCGCCGTCTTCATCCTCCCGCGCTGGCTGCATCCGGGTTCTCCAGCGGTCGCGCGATGACGTCATATCGCTGCGACCGCCGGAGAACCCGGATGGATGCAGCGAGCGCGGACGGGAGGATGAAGACGGCGACGCAGCACCGAGGAGCGGCGCCGATCAGAACACCGGGAGGGTAATGTATAAGCACCGGGGGGGGGCCCTTACAAGGGGGACAGTGCCAGCTTTTGGGGGGGCCATATGCACTGCTTCCCCCTGCGCTGATTGACAGGGGGAGCAGTGCATATATAATGAGCGGCCCCACGTGACGGGGCCGCTCATACAGCAGCCCCCCCCCCCGCCTCCTCCAGCCTCCACAGCCCCCACCACACAGCCCCCACCACACGGGTCTACCGTATAGACCCGTGTATAAGCCGAGGGGGGGACTTTTCAGCCCAAATTTTGGGCTGAAAAACTCGGCTTATACACGAGTATATACGGTATATTTACGTCAGTCCTCATTCTTTTTTTGTGTGGCAGAATTCGCTATTTTATATTAGAACAGGCTGGGGACACATACAGAGTATATTTATAAATGATAACCCCAACTATATGAATAATATAACAACTTTATTTAGACAAAAATATAAAAATACCATATATACTCGTGTATAAGCCGACCCGTGTATAAGCCGACCCCCCTACTTTTGCCCCAAAAATCTGGAAAAACCTATTGACTCGTGTATAAGCCGAGGGTGGACCTCCGCACAGGTATACAGCCCCCAGCAGTGTGGTATACAGGCCCCCCCAGTGGTATACAGGCCTCCCCAGTGGTAGTATACAGCAGCCCCAGTGGTAGTATGTAGCATCCCCAGCAGCCCCAGTGGTAGTATACAGCAGCCCCAGTGGTAGTATATAGGAGCCCCAGCAGCCCCAGTGGTAGTATACAGCAGCCCCAGTGGTAGTATATAGGAGCCCCAGCAGCCCCAGTGGTAGTATACAGCAGCCCCAGTGGTAGTATATAGGAGCCCCAGCAGCCCCAGTGGTAGTATACAGCAGCAGCCCCAGTGGTATATACAGCCCCAGTGGTGTATACAGCCCCAGTGGTAGTATATTGCAGCCCCAGTGGTGTACACAGCCGCAGTGGTAGTATATTGCAGCCCCAGTGGTGTATACAGCCCCAGTGGTAGTATATTGCAGCCCCAGTGGTGTACACAGCCCCAGTGGTAGTATATTGCAGCCCCAGTGGTGTATACAGCCCCAGTGGTAGTATATTGCAGCCCCAGCGGTAGTATACAGCAGCCCCCGTAATCCAGGGCCCCCCAGCCTGACTCCGGTCACCTGTAAAGGAAACTATACTTATCAGTGTCCCGCTGCCGTCCGCGCCCGCTCGCACCCGCTCGCAGCTGCCGTACGCGATCCTCCATCTTCATGCCTCTTCTTCCTGTTTCCTGTGCTCGTCGCAGGGAATGACGTCATTGCCTGCGACGAGCACAGAAACAGGAAGAAGACGCATGAAGATGGAGGATCGCGTACGGCAGCTGCGAGCGGGTGCGAGCGGGCGCGGACAGCGGCACTGTGATAAGTATAGTTTCCTTTACAGGTGACCGGAGTCAGGCTGGGGGGGCCCTGGATTACGGGGGCTGCTGTATACCGATGTATACATCGGTATGTACCGATGTATACATCGGTATACAGCACTGACTCGCGTATAAGCCGAGGGGGGTATTTTCAGCCCAATTGTTGGGCTGAAAAACTCGGCTTATACGCGAGTATATACGGTACCTCAAATCACAGTGACAATAGTGAAATAGTGATTAATAAAATAATCATGACGAATGCAAATTCTGGCTATCATCCTACCAACAGGGTTTCTACACTGATGCTTTCCCTGCCTATCAGCGGAGTTTTGTTGCACCCTGATTTATACTGGTGTCCCCGCTTCCCGAAGGCTTACCCTCTACTGCCTAAAGTCTATAATTGACTTTATATTAGACTATGGCCTTGTTCACACATACCAATCCGTTTTTTAAGCTGTTAGAAAAACGGATCCATTTTTCTAAGAGTGCCAAATAGTGTCCCCGGATGTCCTGAACGTTTTAGGGAGGTTTTTGGACTTAGTCATTTTTTTCATTAAAACGCATATGCATTAACGCAGGTGCTTATATGTGCCATGCGTTTCCCATAGGGCCCCATGTTAAAAAAAAAGCATGCTTTTTTTACAGCACCCAAAAAAACGCTGCATGCAGTGTTTTTTTGGAAAGGTGAAAAAAAACGCATGTGTTGTTAAAAAACACAACTACACTTAAGTGCACCATGCGTTAACGTATGTGCGTTTTTTTATTAACAGCTAAAAACGCAGACAATGCAAAAAATGATGGTATGCGTGAACAAGGCCTATGGGTCATACAATCAGATCTACTCCTCTAGTTGGGGGATTATACTATACTAGATGGCGGCCCGATTCTAAAGAATCGGGTAGTCTAGAATCCATATATAGTTTATTTACTAATAGTTAGGGGAGTGCGGTGAAATGAATTGTGTGTATACAGGTGGCTCAGTGGGTAGCAGAGTATACGGTGGCTCAGTGGTTAGCACTGTATATGGTGGTTCAGTGGTTAGCACTGTATATGGTGGCTCAGTGGTTGGCACTGTATGGTGGCTCAGTGGTTGGCACTGTATACGGTGGCTCAGTGGTTGGCACTGTATATGGTGGCTCAGTGGTTAGCACTGTATATGGTGGCTCAGTGGTTAGCACTGTATATGGTGGCTCAATGGTTAGCACTGTATGGTGGCTCAGTGGTTAACACTGTATATGGTGGCTCAGTGGGTTAGCACTGTATGGTGGCTCAGTGGTTACACTGTATATGGTGGCTCAGTGGTTAGCACTGTATACGGTGGCTCAGTGGTTAGCACTGTATACGGTGGCTCAGTGGTTGGCACTGTATATGGTGGCTCAGTGGGTAGCAAGTATATGGTGGCTGAGTGGTTAGCACTGTATACGGTGGCTCAGTGGTTGGCACTGTATATGGTGGCTCAGTGGTTAGCACTGTATATGGTGGCTCAGTGGTTAGCACTGTATATGGTGGCTCAATGGTTAGCACTGTATGGTGGCTCAGTGGTTAGCACGTGTATGGTGGCTCAGTCGTTAGCACTGTATATGGTGGCTCAGTGGTTAGCACTGTATAGGTGGCTCAGTGGTTAGCACTGTATACAGGTGGCTCAGTGGTTAGCACTGTATAGGTGGCTCAGTGGTTAGCACTGTATACGGTGGCTCAGTGGTTAGCACTATTGGTGGCTCAGTGGTTAGCACTGTAATGGTGGCTCAGTGGTTAGCACTGTATATGGTGGCTCAGTGGTTAGCAGAGACGGGAACTCTGTGGTCAGCAGAGGACGGGGGCTCAGTGGTCAGCACAGAGGAGGGTCTGTGGTCAGCAGAGGACGGGGGTCTGTGGTCAGCAGAGGATGGGGGTCTGTGGTCAGCAGAGGATGGGGTCTGTGGTCAGCAGAGGATGGGGGCTGTGGTCAGCAGAGGATGGGGGTCTGTGGTCAGCAGAGGATGGGGGTCTGTGGTCAGCAGAGGACGGCGGCTGTGTGGTCAGCAGAGGACGGCGGCTGTGTGGTCAGCAGAGGACGGCGGCTCTGTGGTCAGCGCAGGAAGGAGGCAGAGTGGTGAGCGCAGGAAGGAGGCAGAGTGGTGAGCGCAGGACGGCGGCTCTATGGTCAGCAGAGGACGGCGGCAGAGTGATCAGCGCAGGAAGGAGGCAGAGTGATCAGCGCAGGAAGGAGGCAGAGTGATCAGCGCAGGAAGGAGGCAGAGTGATCAGCGCAGGAAGGAGGCAGTGATCAGCGCAGGACGGCGGCTCTGTGGTCAGCAGAGGACGGCGGCTCTGTGGTCAGCAGAGGACGGCGGCTCTGTGGTCAGCAGAGGACGGCGGCTCTGTGGTCAGCAGAGGACGGCGGCTCTGTGGTCAGCAGAGGACGGCGGCTCTGTGGTCAGCAGAGGACGGCGGCTCTGTGGTCAGCAGAGGACGGCGGCTCTGTGGTCAGCAGAAGAGGGCGGCTCTGTGGTCAGCAGAGGACGGCGGCTCTGTGGTCAGCAGAGGACGGCGGCTCTGTGGTCAGCAGAGGACGGCGGCTCTGTGGTCAGCAGAGGACGGCGGCTCTGTGGTCAGCAGAGGACGGCGGCTCTGTGGTCAGCAGAGGACGGCGGCTCTGTGGTCAGCAAGACGGCGGCTCTGGTCAGTGCAGGAAGGAGCAGAGTGTGAGCGCAGGACGGGGCTCTATGGTCGCAGAGAGACGGCGGCAGAGTGATCAGTGCAGGAAGGAGGCAGGTGATCAGCGCAGGAAGGAGGCAGTAGTGATCACGCAGGAGGAGGCAGTGATCAGCGCGGACCGGCTCTGTGGTCAGCAGAGGACGGCGGCTCTGTGGTCAGCAGAGGACGGCGGCTCTGTGGTCAGCAGAGGACGGCGGCTCTGTGGTCAGCAGAGGACGGCGGCTCTGTGGTCAGCAGAGGACGGCGGCTCTGTGGTCAGCAGAGGACGGCGGCTCTGTGGTCAGCAGAAGAGGACGGCGGCTCTGTGGTCAGCAGAGGACGGCGGCTCTGTGGTCAGCAGAGGACGGCGGCTCTGTGGTCAGCAGAGGACGGCGGCTCTGTGGTCAGCAGAGGACGGCGGCTCTGTGGTCAGCAGAGGACGGCGGCTCTGTGGTCAGCAGAGGACGGCGGCTCTGTGGTCAGCAGAGGACGGCGGCTCTGTGGTCAGCAGAGGACGGCGGCTCTGTGGTCAGCGCAGGAAGGAGGCAGAGTGGTGAGCGCAGGAAGGAGGCAGAGTGGTGAGCGCAGGAAGGAGGCAGAGTGGTCAGCAGAGGACGGCGGCTCTGTGGTCAGCAGAGGACGGCGGCTCTGTGGTCAGCAGAGGACGGCGGCTCTGTGGTCAGCAGAGGACGGCGGCTCTGTGGTCAGCAGAGGACGGCGGCTCTGTGGTCAGCAGAGGACGGCGGCTCTGTGGTCAGCAGAGGACGGCGGCTCTGTGATCAGCAGAGGACGGCGGCTCTGTGGTCAGCAGAGGACGGCGGCTCTGTGGTCAGCAGAGGACGGCGGCTCTGTGGTCAGCAGAGGACGGCGGCTCTGTGGTCAGCAGAGGACGGCGGCTCTGTGGTCAGCAGAGGACGGCGGCAGAGTGATCAGCGCAGGAAGGAGGCAGAGTGATCAGCGCAGGAAGGAGGCAGAGTGATCAGCGCAGGAAGGAGGCAGAGTGATCAGCGCAGGACGGCGGCTCTGTGGTCAGCAGAGGACGGCGGCTCTGTGGTCAGCAGAGGACGGCGGCTCTGTGGTCAGCGCAGGAAGGAGGCTCTGTGGTGGTCAGCAGAGGACGGCGGCTCTGTGGTCAGCAGGAGGACGGAGGCAGAGTGGTGAGCGCAGGAAGGAGGCAGAGTGGTGAGCGCAGGAAGGAGGCAGAGTGGTGAGCGCAGGAAGGAGGCAGAGTGGTGAGCGCAGGAAGGAGGCAGAGTGGGTCAGCAGAGGACGGCGGCTCTGTGGTCAGCAGAGGACGGCGGCTCTGTGGTCAGCAGAGGACGGCGGCTCTGTGGTCAGCAGAGGACGGCGGCTCTGTGGTCAGCAGAGGACGGCGGCTCTGTGGTCAGCAGAGGACGGCGGCTCTGTGGTCAGCAGAGGACGGCGGCTCTGTGGTCAGCAGAGGACGGCGGCTCTGTGGTCAGCAGAGGACGGCGGCTCTGTGGTCAGCAGAGGACGGCGGCTCTGTGGTCAGCAGAGGACGGCGGCTCTGTGGTCAGCAGAGGACGGCGGGCAGAGTGGATCAGCGCAGGAAGGAGGCAGAGTGATCAGCGCAGGAAGGAGGCAGGAGTGATCAGCGCAGGACAGCGGCTCTGTGGTCAGCAGAGGACGGCGGCTCTGTGGTCAGCAGAGGACGGGGCCGGGCTCTGTGGTCAGCAGAGGACGGCGGCTCTGTGGTCAGCAGAGGACGGCGGCTCTGTGGTCAGCAGAGGACGGCGGCGGCTCTGTGGTCAGCAGAAGAGGGCGGCTCTGTGGTCAGCAGAGGACGGCGGCTCTGTGGTCAGCAGAGGACGGCGGCTCTGTGGTCAGCAGAGGACGGCGGCTCTGTGGTCAGCAGAGGACGGCGGCTCTGTGGTCAGCAGAGGACGGCGGCTCTGTGGTCAGCAGAGGACGGCGGCTCTGTGGTCAGCAGAGGACGGCGGCTCTGTGGTCAGCGCAGGAAGGAGGCAGAGTGGTGAGCGCAGGACGGCGGCTCTATGGTCAGCAGAGGACGGCGGCAGAGTGATCAGCGCAGGAAGGAGGCAGAGTGATCAGCGCAGGAAGGAGGCAGAGTGATCAGCGCAGGAAGGAGGCAGTGATCAGCGCAGGACAGCGGCTCTGTGGTCAGCAGAGGACGGCGGCTCTGTGGTCAGCAGAGGACGGCGGCTCTGTGGTCAGCAGAGGACGGCGGCTCTGTGGTCAGCAGAGGACGGCGGCTCTGTGGTCAGCGCAGGAAGGAGGCAGAGTGGTGAGCGCAGGAAGGAGGCAGAGTGGTGAGCGCAGGACGGCGGCTCTGTGGTCAGCAGAGGACGGCGGCTCTGTGGTCAGCAGAGGACGGCGGCTCTGTGGTCAGCAGAGGACGGCGGCTCTGTGGTCAGCAGAGGACGGCGGCTCTGTGGTCAGCAGAGGACGGCGGCTCTGTGGTCAGCAGAGGACGGCGGCTCTGTGGTCAGCAGAGGACGGCGGCTGTGTGGTCAGCAGAGGACGGCGGCTCTGTGGTCAGCGCAGGAAGGAGGCAGAGTGGTCAGCGCAGAAAGGAGGCTCTGTGGTCAGCATAGGACGGCAGCTCTGTGGTCAGCGCAGGCTAGGTGGGCGGAATCATGGCAGGAGTCCCGCGAGGTGGGCGGAGCCAAGGCGGGAGTCTCGCGAGGTGGGCGGAGCCAAGGCGGGAGTCCCGCGGGGTGGGCGGAGCCATTGCGGGAGCCCCGCGATGTGGGCGGAGCCATGGCGGGAGCCCCCGCGATGTGGGCGGAGCCATGGCGGGAGCCCCCGCGATGTGGGCGGAGCCATGGCGGGAGCGGTGCAGCGGGATGGCGGCGGGGTAAGTATACTGGAGTGTGTGTGTGTGTTTGTGTGGGTGTGTGAGTGTGTATGTGTTATGTGGTTGGGATGGTGTGTGTGTGTTTGGGAGGACTGTAGTGAGAGGCTGTGTGTGTGTGTTTGATGAGACAGTAGTGCGGGGTAGCCGTGCGGAACGTTGAAACGCCGGTGCCTGTAGCTGCACGGAAAGTTCCGCGCGGCTACCCCGCACTGTGACGTCAGCAGCATGGTCGGAGGCCGTCACGGAAGTAACCCTTCGGGTTCTCCGGAAGTGGCCTTCGGCTTTTATATAATAGATGCCAATGCATTCTAATGAATATTAAAATTACCACACAAATATACCGTATATACTCGTGTATAAGCCGACCCGTGTATAAGCTGACCCCCCTACTTTTGCCCCCAAAACCTGGGAAAACCTATTGACTCGTGTATAAGCCGAGGGTGGACCCCAGCACAGGTATACAGCCCTCAGCAGTGTGGTATACAGGCCCCCTCAGTGGTATACAGCAGCCTCCCCAGTGGTAGTATACAGCAGCCTCCCCAGTGGTAGTATACAGCAGCCTCCCCAGTGGTAGTAAACAGCAGCCTCCCCAGTGGTAGTATACAGCAGCCCCAGAGCGGTATACAGCAGCCCCAGAGCTGTATACAGCAGCCCCAGAGGGGTATACAGCAGCCCCAGAGGGGTATACAGCAGCCCCAGAGGGGTATACAGCAGCCCCAGAGGTATATAGCAGCCCCAGAGGTATATAGCAGCCCCAGAGGTATACACAGCACCCCAGAGAGGTATACAGCAGCCCCAGAGGGGTATACAGCAGCCCCAGAGGGGTATACAGCAGCCCCAGAGGTATACAGCAGCCCCATAGGTATATAGCAGCCCCATAGGTATACAGCAGCCCCAGAGGGGTATACAGCAGCCCCAGAGGGGTATAAAGCAGCCCCAGAGGTATATAGAGCCCCAGAGGTATACAGCAGCCCCATAGGTATACAGCAGCCCAAGAGAGGTATACAGCAGCCCCAGAGGGGTATACAGCAGCCCCAGAGGTATATAGCATCCCCAGAGGTATACAGCAGCCCCATAGGTATACAGCAGCCCCAGAGAGGTATACAGCAGCCCCAGAGGGGTATACAGCAGCCCCAGAGGGGTATACAGCAGCCCCACAGGTATATAGCAGCCCCAGAGGTATACAGCAGCCCCATAGGTATACAGCAGCCCCAGATAGGTATACAGCAGCCCCAGATAGGTATACAGAAGCCCCAGAGGGGTATACAGCAGCCCCAGAGGAGTATACAGCAGCCCCAGCTGTATACAGCGGTACCCAGTGGTATACAGCCTCCCCCCCGTGGTATACAGGGCCCCCCCCTGGTTGTGGCAACCTGTAAAAGAAGATATCATTATACTTATCGTGTCGCCGCCGCCGCCGCTGTCACCGTCACCGCGCTATTCCGGGTCTTCAAGCTTCCTTCTCCGGCGCACAGACAATGACGTCATTTCCTGTGCGTCGGTGAAGGAAGCATGAAGACCCGGAATAGCGCGGTGACGGTGACAGCGGCGGCGGCGGCGACACGATAAGTATAATGATATTTTCTTTTACAGGTTGCAACAACCAAGGGGGGGCCCTGTATACCACGGGGGGGGGGGGGGGCTGTATACCACTTGGTACCGTATATGACCCGTGTATAAGCCGAGGGGAGACTTTTCAGCACATTTTTTGTGCTGAAAAACTCGGCTTATACACGAGTATATACGGTAATCATCAACTACAAGACTATGCACAATAATGATTATCCAAGTCTGCTGGTACTTGTCATATGTACATCCCTAGTACACTCTGCGGGGCACTGTGGATTATCCACTGCAACCTGACTGTCCAGCCCTTAAGGGGTTAATTCCTTTCTCCCCTTCCTCCTCGTCTACAGTGGCTGAGTTGTTTTGTGACACCCCTCCCCTATCTGCCTAACCACCCCCACCTGTTATATATGCTCTGGGATACAGCCATCTTGTCCTTTCCCCTGCTGCTTGCCCAAAGAGCAGTTTGTCTCTCCCTCATCTTACCCAGGGCGGGATGGCTACTGGAACAGATGGATCCGCGGAACTGCGGTAAGGGAGAGAATCGTGAGGGAGGAGGCCGCCGGTTTCGCTGGGCTTTCAGCGTCCTTGGTGTCCGCTCTGGCGAGGCACAAAGGCGGCAGCATGGCTGTTAGGGGTCGTCCAAACCTTCCCGCCCGCTGCAGCATTTGAGCCAGGGGATATTTAGTGAGCGGAGCAGGCGCAGACCCTGCGCTCGCTCTGCAGGGGGTCAGCCACCCCCCACATTATACCCAGCGTCCCTGCACGCCCATCGTCAGAATGGGTAACGTGGTGCGGCTGGTCAGCTATGGGTCACGTACTGTGCACCTAATGCTGCAGGACAAATGTATGCACTCACCTTGGCTGCATGGGAGGGAGGTAGCTTAGGACACAACAACTGAATTCACTGCAGTATTCCATTAACACATATTTCCTGCCTCATTACCCACCCTCCCCCAACCTGGCTGGACACAGGAGATTTGGGTCAGGAGCTGGAGCACTTAATTACACTGCGAGTCTCACACAGACTACCAGCCCCTCCTCCAGGAGGAGGCAGCTCCACTGTGCTTGAAGTAGATATGCAGAGGGCTGTTCAGGGCTTGTACGCACTCAGTGAGGACATGCTATTCTTTACATATGTAAGCAGATAGTGAGTTTACAAGTAATTAGTTGCCCTCCGCACCCCCCCCCCCAACCCCCCATCCTCCCCATAATCAGCACCTCTGTAACCAGAGGACGGCATTACTCTCCCTGGCCCTGTGGCCCATGATACAGTATCTCCTGCCTCAGCCAGGACTTGTGGAACAGGTGGACATGTGAGTGCAGATGTACACATTTAGCTAGTGTATTCCCTCTATTAGTTTCTGAGGAGCTGGAACTTTGGCCCATGAATAGCATGGGTGCAGCACCCTGTCCTCAAGGATTTTTCATTATACAGTAGTCAAAGGAGCCTTCCATTACTGACTTCATGAGAGGAGCTGCCATTAAGGACTTCTGCTTCCTCTATTAGCTTCTGAGGAGTTGGAAACCTGGCCCATGGAAAGCATGGTCTCAGCACCCAGTCCTCAAGGTACTTTTTATTTCATACGTAGTTAGAGGAGTCTTCCATTAAGGATTTCAGCTTCTTTGGGACTCAGTAGCTGTTGCTACGGAGTGGATGGATGGATTCAGCGTTCCTGTTCTTTGCTGTGGAGATTTATTTCTTTCCAGGGTTTCTGTGGCGTCTGGACTCATCCGTATCTATTCCGCGTCTTTCATTAACGGAGGATTGACTAAGCTTACAGTCTGCGTCTGGTTGGTAAGTGGTGATATATATTGGGGGTTCGGGTAGGGGCAGGACGGGGTTTGGTAGCGTGAGAGGCACGATGGAGTTAATGGAGAACTCAAAGGGGAATGGATATATGGATATCAATGGTGACATGCACCTCTTTATTGTGGTATCCATTTTACAATGGGATTGCAGGATACCCCCCCCCCCACCCCTTTTAACTCACTCGCCCAAGTCCTTCTTAGCTGGATCCCGGTGAGGCGCATTGTTGTTCTTTTCATCACAGGCCAAGCAGTCATTATATTTTAGACTGCCCGGTTGCCCATTGGTGACCGTTCTGGTTTCCTTTAGGACTTCACCTTTTTTCATCCACTGGACGATAGATGCGTTATATTGTTTCCCGAGGTTTAATAGAGCCGCCCATATCCTTGCACCTACCATAGGATTTTGGGGTCATGTTGTGCCGGGTGCTTTTCCCCAAGGCCGAATCGTTTTGTCGGCTCTGAAAGATACGC
The DNA here is from genome assembly GCA_033576535.1 of Allobates femoralis. Lineage (NCBI taxonomy): Eukaryota > Metazoa > Chordata > Amphibia > Anura > Aromobatidae > Allobates > Allobates femoralis. The sequence continues at coordinate 217,017,787 of JARQOC010000002.1, read as the reverse complement.
TCTGACGATGGTTTTACGATTTTGTTTCACAAAAAAAAAAAAAAAAAAAAAATAGTAGACTAAAATAAAAGTGTGCGTGTATGTATATGCGTACATATGCAAGTATGTGTAGTTGTATGTATATATAAGTAAGTATATATATTAATTAAAGTAAATTACACAGGAGATTTCCCTTACGGTTCCCCTTGCCCAATTGCGCTACCTCGCTGGTTTAATAATGCAGTGTGTTTGGCTGTGGCAACTGTCGGAATTTCTCATTAGGACATTACAAAATAGCATGGCGGCGTCGGGTGACTCGCTACTTGAGTGGTGGTTATTCACCAAGGTGTACTTGGAAAGCTTTAAATTCACCCTACGGGATATTGTTATAGGGCATATCTGGGAAGTATTTAAATAATACTTTAAATAAATAAGTGAACAATACATTAAAGCAAGCGTACAGCTGTGCGGCACGGATAAAACTTGTTTTTCACGTGAAAGCAAAGGATGTTACATGGCTGTATGAGCTTTGCTTGGTTAAGATTCGGGCCGGGCCTTTTGGACTGGTCGAATGATCATAGGCATTTCAGTGTAACTGTAGACTTTGGCATTGTTTTCGGAGCACCTCAGCGTTATCCTGATGCGACAGCGGCGGGGCTGTAGGTTAGAACATCGTTTGTCGCCTATGGCCATGGTCCTGACAAGTTCAGTTTTTATGGGACTTGCGTTCTATTGCTAAGCTGGGAAGCGTTTATTTGACAGGCTCCTATCGCGCGGAGCTGCAACCCATCCGTGGTTGTGGGCAGCTTTTCCTGATAATGTGGAGTGTATGGCTTGAGGGAGCTCTTTTCATGATTCTGAACGCGAAGCGGTTTGATTTCCGTTTATCCGGAGGGGCCATAATCTGGATATTGCCAGTGATCCGTTACTGCGGTACATATGATAGGATCTGGCCTGCATGGGATACATAGCGGGTTTTTTACCCAGTTTTTCTTGGATTCCTAAACATGGGAGGCCACTGATCGTTACATTGCATGCCGGCAACCCCAGTTTTGTTCAACCTGGCGTTACATATTCCCTATCGGTTTGTTGATATAACACAGGCTTGGCAGGGGAGGTATTCGGGTTCGGCGTGAATGACACGGCTTGCCTTTTATCGGAAGTATTGTTTCAGGATGTTACCGGGCGGCTTTCGCCGCGAGTCACAGCGGGAAATGGGGTGCGTTTTATGGAACCTCACAGTCCAATTTTCCTACCTCCATGCATGCTGATGGAAGGGGTGACATTTTCTTACCAATGAATTTGGAATCCATTCAGTTCTGGGGAGCTTTTACTAAACCGTGTATGCAGTAGAGCTTGTGGGTGGTTTGCGCAGCATCTTTGTTCGAGTTTCTGATATTGGGGCGATTTGCTAAGGTGTAAGTTTGTTAGCGAATGTTATTATTAAAGTGTTGTGGCAACGGTTTGGCGTGGTTCGTATAAACAATAGGTACAGGCGTGAGTGACGTATGGCCATATGGTACCCAGGTATGTGCGGGGATACATGGATATTTGAATGCGTGTGTATATGGGTATATGTGTGTGTGGGTACGTATATATGCATGTATATATATGTGTTGTATATATCTTGTATCGGGTATACGCTGGAGCATCTCGGGTGCGTCGGAGTATAGCTAAGAATTGAGTTGTTTAATGTTTCAGGGATTGATGTGAATGCGGGTTATGCGGAGCCATTATGGGTGGGTGATCTGTTTTGTGCATTTGCGTTGCTCATTCCTATGATTGAGGCTGGCTCCTATCGTGAGCCTTTCCATTCTTGTCTCGAAAGCGAGAATCGCTAAGTTTGTAATTAAAGAAGAATGGGCAAGTGGCAGAATGAGGGGTCTTTCGTTACAATATTGTTCTTGTGTGATGATGAGATTGCTAACTGTTGTCTCTTTTCAGATGGTGTCGGTTCTTAGTAACGAGATGTTGGGCTGTGGTGACGGCAGTGTATTTATACATCTGGGCCGCTCAGTAGGCAGTCGATTCCGCTGGAAGAAGATCAATGGTTTTTGGCTCAAAGTTTCATTGGAAAGGACGGAGTTCACATGGTGTTGAATGACACCCGCAGTGGAGAAATTGATAGGCCCTTTCCAGTTTGGTCGTTATCATCATACGACTGAGTTCCCGGTTGTTTTACCCTCTAGAGCTGTTATAACATACAAGAGCTACTACGGTTAAATTCCATGTTTTTGAATTGGAGTCAGTTATTCCCATGGTCGTTCCCAGCATAGTCCAGTCAGGAGCCTGGATGGAATTTGTGCCAGCATACGATTGGCTTACCTTGATAGCCGCTTTACAATTTTTACACTGATACAAGGGGATATGAGGCCTACCATTGCCTACTGCGTTAGTATACATCAGTAAGGCATTCGAGGTTAGAATGTGGCCATAGATTCTTGAAGCTGACGGGGTACATCTGCATGGTATTGGCACCGACATGTTCTTGTCCGTGCTTCGGGTTGGTTTTGAACAAGCCTTGTGCTTTCTGGGGGGGGTCGCAGCTCAGGCGTTGCCTTCGCTCCTCCGTGGCGGTGGAGAGAGTGATTTGAGAGTTAACCTGCACTGGACGGCCAGTGACAGAACAACCTCTGCACTCACGTGATCAGGCGGGTTTGTGCCTTGCTTAAGCTGCGGCCTTTGATTTTTCCCACATAAGAAGAAAATAATACACATTGGAAGTGTTTTACAACAAGTCATGAGTAAGGTGTTATGTTGATACCTCTCATTAAAGGATTGAAAAGTAACGGTTGTTGGTGTGCTTTCTGTACGGCGAGGGAAGGGAATGGTTGGTGGGTCTGGACAGTCTGCGGGGCACTGTGGATTATCCACTGCAACCTGACTGTCCAGCCCTTAAGGGGTTAATTCCTTTCTCCCCTTCCTCCTCGTCTTACAGTGGCTGAGTTGTTTTGTGACACCCCTCCCCTATCTGCCTAACCACCCCCACCTGTTATATATGCTCTGGGATACAGCCATCTTGTCCTTTCCCCTGCTGCTTGCCCAAAGAGCAGTTTCCCACCCTCCCTCCCTGTTGTTGGAATTTTGAGTTTGTCGCAGCGGTGGAGAGAGTGATTTGAGAGTTAACCTGCACTGGACGGCCAGTGACAGAACAACCTCTGCACTCACGTGATCAGGCGGGTTTGTGCCTTGCTTAAGCTGCGGCCTTTGATTTTTCCCACATAAAAAGAAAATAATACACATTGGAAGTGTTTTACAACAAGTCATGAGTAAGGTGTTATGTTGATACCTCTCATTAAAGGATTGAAAAGTAACGGTTGTTGGTGTGCTTTCTGTACGGCGAGGGGAAGGGAATGGTTGGTGGGTCTGGACAGTCTTGTATTCGCCAGTCCGTCTGAATTATCTTATTTATTGTGCTTCACATCTCGTAGTGATGCCATATCCAATTCTTTTAACATCAGCCTGAGCATCAGTGTTAAAACCCTGTTGGTAGGATGATAGCCAGAATTTGCATTCGTCATGATTTTTTAATCACTATTTCACTGTTGTCACGGTGATTTGAGGTATTTTTATATTTTTGGCTAAATAAAGTTGTAATATTATTCATATAGTTGGGTTATTATTTCTAATTATACCTGTTACTCCCTATACGAAAAATCTATGACACAGAGTATGCACACTTCCCCATTAACAGGTATGGAGTGCACCCAGAGTCAGCTACGAGGGTACCTGTGCGGCATGCATAGGCCCTGAGAGAAGGAAGCATGAGTGGGGACCAAGACAAATGCCACAGGGCCTAGTGCTGGTGTTACATACTTCCACATATCTTTTCTTAAGCCAGTCATTTTGAGCTGCTTCTTCAACCACCTGTGTGCGACATCTTTACCTGTCTGTTCAGGGGATGTATTTGAGATTAAGAACATCTTGGCCATGAGGAAGGTTAGAGGAAAAACCCTTTTTCTGGTGTACTGGAAGGGTTTTGGTCCCAAACAGAGATTATGGGACATCAGTAATAATATTCATGTCCCACTCCTGAAGAGGTACCTTTCTCGCTTGGAGAGGATGGGGAGTAAGGAAGGGGGTACTTTAATGCAGGAATTCCTGTATGCTTGCCACCCTTCCTCCTCGCAGGGATGCTGGTATGCTAACCCCCACGACTATTCTCTTGCATCTGCAAATCCAGCTCTGGCAGCGTCTCCTAAACCTGCAAACTTCATGCAGGTTTTCCTGGCACACACTCCCCGCGGGGCAGCCTTTTGCAGGGAGGTACTGGGTTTTTAGGCAGCTTCCCCAGTAGATCAGTGGCTGAGTAACATTGCTCCTAGTGAATACTGTACTTACTAGTTCGTTGTCAGATCTCTGAACTCTACCTGTAACTGAAACCAGAATCTATCCTGTCTGAACCTGAACCTGTTCTGCCCAGTCCATCCACACCATCAGAGGCTCTGATGAATTCCTGGTTAGTCACGCCATTCCAGGGTAATCCTGGTCCTTGGCACAGTGGCTCCAGACCCACGTGTGTGACAGCTTGCTCAGGCCATGGACCACACTTAAGCTCCTGTCACACACAACGACGCATCAGCGATCCCGACAACGATAACGATCCTGTAGGGATCATTGGTGCGTCGTTACCTGGTCGCTGGGGAGCAGATCTCCCCAGCGACCAAGAACCAGGGAGCCACCTCCACATCGCTGGAAGCGGAAGGACACTAGTAGCTAAGATAACCAGCGGGTATCTAGGCAGCGCGCGCTGCCTAGATACCCGGTGTTTATCGTAGTTACCAGTATCCTCCAGGCTGCGCTAAGCAGGGAGGACGCTGGTAATTATCATAAACAGCGGGTATCTAGGCAGCGCATACTGCCTAGATGCCCGGTGTTTACCATGGTTACCAACCTGTGAGATCGCTGATTTTTGGTCGCTCGATGACACATGCAGCGATGGGTGCTGACCAGCGGGAGACCAACGACCTAAAAATGATCCAGAGCACTTTGTAACGCTCAGCGATCTCACAGCAGGGGTGTGATCACTGCTAAGTGTCACACTTAGCGGCATCGTTAGCGAGATCACTGTTACGTCACAAAACCTGTGAAGTTACAACGATCTCGCTTACGATCTCGTTATGTGTGACAGGCGCTTAACTCCAATCCACCATTTACTTGAAGTTATTTCAAGAGATGTGTAACCAATGTGATTAAGAGTATTAATTCCTGACCTACCTGGGGCTAGTGAAAACACGGTAAAATACTTTGACACCGGCTGTCCCATCTGCACCAGTCCAGACTGCAGCAATCTTGGCAGCTACCACTCAAATGGTTACACACGCACCTGGTACTGGTCTGCATCTGTCTGTTCTACCATGATTCAATGGAGATCCCAAGCAATGTCGCAGATTTATTAATTAGGGCACACTGCAATAGGAACTGCCGCTCACCAATTTCTCTCTGACTGGGATAAAGTTGAATTTTTTAAATCCTATTTGGGTGGAGAGGCCCTCATATGGCTTAACCCTTTGTGGGAGAGAGGGGATCCTGTAACCTTGGCTCTGTAGGGCTCCTAAGGGGTGTTTTGCAAGGTCATAAATGAGCCGGGTCATATAATCTCTGTAGCATTCTCTCTTCTAAGGTTGCAACAAGGTAGCCTGACTGTTGGTCAATATGCAGTTTTGTTCCACACACTGTCTTCTGAACTTGGTTGGAACAATGAGGTGTTGGTAGCAGCCTTTTGGGAATGTCTGACTGGGCAAATTAGGGACAAGACCCTAGCCATTCGGATTGAACTCAGGTTTCAGGAATGCACCAGAAGGGTGATCTGTGAGATAAAATGTATGCTCCTGGCTCCATCTATCCAGAGACTGCTCATTTCCTAGCCTTTCACTTCTGCTATTACTCTTGAACCAATGCAGGTTGACCGCATTAAGCTAACTGACAGGAACACCATTGTGCTAAGGAAATGTGCTCTTATTGCGGCAGCGCAGAACATCTTATCCGCTTCTATTCCGAGAAGTCTAGAAACTCCCAAGCCTAGGATCTGTATGAATTATACTATTTGGAGGTCTATGAGGTTGCATTATAACCTATGGAGGACTATGTGGATACTTTATCATATATAGAGGACTGCATTATTATATTTGGAGAACTATGAGGGGTGCATTATATTATATAGACGACTTAATGGGGCCAATCACACTATGTTGAAGGCTATATGAGGCCATTATAAAATTTGGAGGGCTATGTGGGAGACCATCTTAATTTTGGAGGGATATGAGGGAGTCTTTATACTTTATGGAGGTCTATTTGAGGGTCATTTTACTGTAGGCAAGCAATTATATAGTGTGAATGTGTCGTGCCCAGGCTTTGGGGTACTCGGGTGTCAGGCTGAAAGGATTAACGCTGTTGTCACGGGGAGTGGTGGCCATGCCTGACCCCATGTCCTGGGTCTATCTTTCAAAAAAAGGGGTGATATTTACAGGGGAGTATATACAGTTTTATTTGATGCCACCTGTAGTTTCTGGTGATGTTGCACCAGCGCCGCCACAGTCCACCGGAGGTAGTTGGTAATGCGGCTACTGTGGTAAAGTCCTCCACAGGTAGGACTGGACCTCCGGGGCAGCGTTCTTGTCTAGAGGCAAGTTCATGCAACAGAAGATGCAACAGAGACATATTCACTTTTCTCCGGGTACTTTACTGTCATATGCATTCGTCGCATACAAAATCACAGTTCAGCATTCCTGATGGTATGAGGATAGGTAGCTTAATGGGTGGATGCAGGCAGATCCTAGGTGGCATGGTGGAACCCTCAGTGTGTGCCTTTGTGCTCTGACCCAGTCTGTTCCTTCCTACTTTCCAGTTAAATTGTTAAGCCTGACGACTTGAAATCTGTCCGACCTCCTTCCTTCTCTCACCCTTGCTCCCGTCGGATAACCCTGTGCTGGCTGGCCGCTCGTTCCTTTTGCAGTGCCTGGTACCCCCTTTCGGTCTGCTCAGGTGCCTGGGAGATTTAAAGACTCCACGGGACTCCGGATTCTCTGTGGTCCTAAAGTATCCCACAGGTGTGGGCTCCGGTGCCCGGTAAGCTGTCTGGGATAAACTTCCTCAAGTTCCTTACTCCCTTAGGCTGTCTGCGCCTGGAAAAGCTTCTTCATTAAGCCCTTTCTTCTTCCTCCATCTCTCCTGGTCCCTCAGCCGAGAGACCCTATGCTCCAACAACCCTCTGAGCTCTCCTTTCTCCCCCTAGAGGTGATTTTATTCCCTCCCAGGTAACCTCCCACCATGTAAACTAGTGTGGGAGTGCTGGTTATGGGTCACACCCACCATCCTAGAGTCCACCGGCAGCTGGAGTATCTGCACCTCTTTTACGGGTGCAGTACCCCTCTGTGACGCCTGCTTAGTGGGGCGCCACAAATGTCTGTATGAAGTCCATCATACTGTGCGGAGGGCTTTGTAGGGGACAATACTGTTTGGAGGGTCATTATATAGCATAGAAGGCTGTGTGGAGGTCACAGTTGGGGGGGATCATACTGCATTGTTGCATTACACTTTGCTGGTGGGTACAGTAGGGTCATTATACTGTGTATGTGTGTGGAGGATACTGTGGAAGAAATCACTGTGGGGGTGTCATACACTGCTTGTGAGACAATTTTGTTGGCATTTTAATTTATAGGTGCAATGAAAGGGAAATCTGGGGGCATCAATAGGAGGAAAATGACTGTAAGGACTGTAATGGCATGAGATATGTTACTAGAGATGAGCAAAGCTTTTAAAGTTCGAGTTCAGTTCGCCGAACAGGCATTTGTTCACTGAATAGATCAGCAAACAGGTCGCCAAACTTCTGTACCCCATTCAAATCAATGGGAGGCAAAATTAAGAGCTTAGAAAACACCTACAAATGGGCTCAAAAGCAACCAAACACAGCTCAAACAATTTTACATTATCTTCGTACACTGTTACATATCAAGCTTCAGTGTCCTTGTCACCATGCATCCAGGTTCAATCATGTACCTCATGGCTTCCCTGAGATTGTCTCAGGTTACACAGAGGGTATCATGCAGTAGGGAATCCCACAGTGTGACCTGGTGGTGTCAGCGCTCGGAACCCTAGCTGTCTCGTAAGAGCCGCGATATCATATGAGATGTAGTGGATTTATCTTGCCGGAATCATGAACAAGCATGTGTAAGGAGCGATGACGTCAGGGAGTGCAGTGCAGTTCAAACTTGTGAAATGGCCCTTGTGTGACCCCTCGAGTCTAAACTGCAGTAATGTTTGTGATGGCACCGTTTGTCACACTTTCACCAGTGCCTGCGTGCCTGATCTTCCAGCATATGGGGGATATTTTCTGTGAACTTGACCCCACCATATTATTGTAAGGTCCTGTGCTCATGGTGCATTGATGCTTCTTTTGAAGCAGATTTTGAGAATCTGCATTAAAATCTGCATGTCTATCCTAAAGCCCGCAAAATCTATGGGAGGTCAGAAGCACTGTGCCAATGTGTTTTTTCCGTGCAGATTTGGTGCAGATTTTGGGGCAGAAAAAGGAAATCTGAACCACATGTGCAAGGAAGAAAAAAGCAACATGAGCGCAGCAATTCTGACCCGTCATAGATTTTGCTGGCCTCAGGATAGACATGCAGATTTTGATGCAGACTCTTAAAATCTGCATAAAAAAAGCATCAAAACAATACAAATTATTCGTATCTTGGGAAAAGGGAACAAGATTAGCTCCCCCTTGTCTCCAAGTAGGTCCGATTCAGGTGCACGGCAGTGGCTGGTGTCCACCTGAAGCGATGGCTGGGAGGACCACCGCGGTGCAGAATAATGTACGATATACAAGATGGGAGTGCAAACCACAAGGGTGAATTTATTAACAGGCGGGGAAAGGAGTGAAGAAGGCAGGTTCAAGCAGGGGTAAACAGTGGCAAAAACGAGATTTAACAAACTTTTCGCTTTCTCTAGTTGGTCCGCTCAATAGTAAAGTTCTCCAGCTATCACAAGTTGAGAGCACACAGGTAAATTCACAAAAGCAAAGTACAATACTACTCTACATATAACCTTTCTGGCCGTGCTACACAGGCCACACGGCTGCCGTGTTCTACCTACTGAAGCCTATTCTAAACCCTGAAAGGTGCACAATATTCAACTCACAGTGATGCAGGGATTTGGATGCAGTCCCGGGGGCCCCCAACAACAGCAGTCCGATCCGAAGATGCACATGGCTCCTGTCTCGAGTCGATGAGCTGCAAATCTTCTCCTTGCTTCTGACTCTCACTGGATTCCAGGCATGCCTCTGTGTCTCACTTTCATTTCACAAGAAAAAACTGCTGTCCTGTTCCAGTCACACCGACGGTCTCCTTCTCTTCACACATCCACCGACTGCTCCAAAAACACACTCTCCGAAGGGGGAAAACAGGACATACCATCATCCCACACCTGGGGGGTTTTCTGTCTCTTAAAGTGGCAGCGTGTTTCTTACTGTCCACCACAGGCACAGTTTTCTTAAAGTGGCAGCGCTTCTCTTACTGTCCATAGCAGTAGCACCCCCAATACACCAATATCCAAGGATGATATGAAGAGAAGCCAGCACCAGAATCCTTTCCAAATGAATATTCACTTTATTCAGGTATTCACATACAGGTTAAAAGCATCTATTGGCAGACAGCTCTCACAGACGCGTTTCGGTTAATGAGAAAGGTTGTTTTAAATCAAAAGGCGTCTAACAGTGCTATCTGCCTAAAGATGCTTTTAACCTGTATGTGAATACCTGAATAAAGTGAATATTCATTTGGATAGGATTCTGGTGCTGGCTTCTCTTCATATCATCCATCAGAACAATATACCATGGGCACAGGGTCTAAGAGGGTCCAGGGAGAGCCGCAGTTGTGGTGAAAGTGCTTGAGGATTCCTCTTGCCTCCTGGCTACCTCCATGGAGACATCTAGTGCAGGGGGTGGACAACTTCAATCCTCAAGGTCTGAACACAGTGAAAGTTTTCAGGATTTTCTTAGCATTGCACAGATGCTAATTTCATCACCTGCAGAGGCGATGATTCCAGCAAATTGTGCAATGCTAAGTTGCGACCCTTGAGGACAGTACCTGGCCAGCCCTGTTCAACAGGAGTCTAACAAAAAAGACCCAAAGGGTTAACAGAAAGTGCTGGGTTTCATAGATCCACCGCGCTGACCTCCAGTGAAGACAAACAGAGTGATAGATAAAACTCTGTTTAATGGGTAATTTGCCTACCGGTTTCGTGATCTCAGTTATCACTTCATCAAGGTGCCCTGATGAAGTGATAACAAATCACGAAACCGGTAGGCAAATTACCCATTAAACAGAGTTTTATCCATCACTCTGTTTGTCTTCACTGGAGGTCAGTGCGGTGAATCTATGAAACCCAGCACTTTCTGTTAACCCTTTGGATCCTTACTTTTGCTGGGCACCTGCTGCGACCATAAGAGAGAGCGGAGTTAGTTGGTTGTGACTTGCACAACCAAATCAGGTGAGTCCTTCCACTAAAGGGGGGCACTGAGGATATTTGTACAAAAGGAAATTACTCTATGTGCGCTCCATTTCCCTTTTTATAACAAAAAAGACAGTAGATTTATATGGGTTCCAACAAACACAATAAAGCCTCTAAAATCCAATACAAATTCAATAAAAGAAAATTATTTTAGTAGTAATAAATTTAATAAAAAACATAAAAGATATAATAGGGCAGGGACGACAACATTCAAAAAGGTGTACAGATATTAGAAATATTAAAATCATCCCAAACAATAGTTTTAAATTACATTAATTATATATTAAATCTAAGCACCAAAAAGGAGAAACTCCATAATAACCACTAGACAAATTCTGGCAATCTATTATATAATTGCCGTAGCTGACTTCTGTCGGAGCGGCGCTGCTTCCGGTGGCTTGGTTAGCGAGTCCAGGGTGCTTCTCCTGGACTCTGTCCGTGGCTGCGTAGCGGCCACAGCGACTCACGAAGCAATGCCCGCAAAGCGGGCATTGCGAGTCGGTGCAGCCTCGCGAAGCAATGCCCGCGAAGCGGGCATTGCGAGTCGCTGACACCTACCACTAACCAAGCCACAGAAGCCCATACTACTGTAGTGTACCCCGCTATAGTATACTACAGTCCCATGCCCATAAGCGCCATGGGACTGTAGTATACCATCGCGCTGTACACTACAGCCCCCTGCCGCTCTAAGCCACTATGCGCTGTACAGCCCCCTGCCGCCCTAAGCCCATACCGCTATAGTATACTACAGTCCCATGCCCATAAGCGCCATGGGACTGTAGTATACCATCGCGCTGTACACTACAGCCCCCTGCCACTCTAAGCCACTACGCGCTGTACAGCCCCCTGCCGCCCTAAGCCCACAGCCCCCTGCCGCCCTAAGCCCATACTACTGTAGTGTACCCCGCTATAGTATACTACAGTCCCATGCCCATAAGCGCCATGGGACTGTAGTATACCATCGCGCTGTACACTACAGCCCCCTGCCGCTCTAAGCCACTACGCGCTGTACAGCCCCCTGCCGCCCTAAGCCCATACCGCTATAGTATACTACAGTCCCATGCCCATAAGCGCCATGGGACTGTAGTATACCATCGCGCTGTACACTACAGCCCCCTGCCACTCTAAGCCACTACGCGCTGTACAGCCCCCTGCCGCCCTAAGCCCATACTACTGTAGTGTACCCCGCTATAGTATACTACAGTTCCATGCCCATAAGCGCCATGGGACTGTAGTATACCATCGCGCTGTACACTACAGCCCCCTGCCGCCCTAAGCCACTACGCGCTGTACACTACAGCCCCCTGCCCCCGCACCCCTACACCCCCTAAGCCCCGACCCGCCGCACCTATGACCCTACCCCGTAAGCCCCGCCGCACCTAACCCCCTACCCCCTAAGCCCCGCAGCCTCCTAAGCTCCCGCCGCCAAGCCCCCACCCGCCGCCCTCTGCCGCAAGCCCCTACCCCCTGCCGCCCTAACCCACTACCCCGCCGCACCCACTACACTCTGCCGCACCTAACCCCTAAGCCACTACCCCCGCCGCCGAAGCCCCTACCCCCTGCCGCCCTAACCCACTACCCCGCCGCAGCCCCTACCCCCTGCCGCCCTAACCCCTAACCCACTACCCCGCCGCCGAAGCCCCTACCCCCTGCCGCCCTAATCCACTACCCTCTGCCGCCCTAACCCACTACCCCGCCGCAGCCACTACCCTCTGCCGCAAGCCCCTACCCCCTGCCGCCCTAACCCACTACCCCGCCGCACCCACTACTCTGCCGCACCTAACCCCTAAGCCACTACCCCCGCCGCCGAAGCCCCTACCCCCTGCCGCCCTAAACCACTACCCCGCCGCAGCCCCTACCCCCTGCCGCCCTAACCCCGAACCCACTACCCCGCCGCCGAAGCCCCTACCCCCTGCCGCCCTAATCCACTATCCTCTGCCGCAAGCCCCTACCCCCTAAGCCGCACCTAACCCCCTACCCCCGATTCCGCACCTAAACCCCTCCCCCCCTGCCCCCTAAGCCCCGCCGCACCTAAGCCCCTATCCTCTAAGCCCCGCCGCCTCCTAAGCTCACACCGCTAACACCTAAAGCCCTACACCCGAAGCCCCCGCCGTCCCCTAACCTAACGTCCCCGTCGATCACTTACATGCCTTCAAGTCATCTGATCGTCCGTCCGATCCACAAGTCCTTCGTCCGGCCAGGCGTCCTCTTCCTCCGGCCCCGGGGGTCTTCTCTCTTCTTTCCGCCAACTCCGCCTCTTCCTCCGGCCCCGGGGATCTTCTGTCTTCTTTTCGCAAACTTCCACCTCCGACGTCCTCTTCCTTCTCATTAAGATAGAATGGACGAAAAATCCGCCATTCTACCTCAATGAGATCTGAGGCCCTCTTCTGATTGGCTGAGGGCAGTATACAGCAACCAATCAGAAGAGCCCCTCATTTTTTTATTATTTTTAAATTATTTTTAAATTATTTTTTTTATTATTAAATTTATTTATTTTTTTAAGTCAGACTGAGACGCAGTTCTCATTCAGGTCCGCTTTTTTTTTTTTTTTTTTATTATTATTTTTATTTAATTATTTATTTTTTATTTATTTTTTTATTATTTTTTAATTATTTTTAAATTATTTTTTTTATTAAATTTATTTATTTTTTTAAGTGAGAGTGAGACACAGTTCTCATTCAGGTCCGCCTTTTTTTTTCCCCATTGACATACATTACCGGTGTGTCGGCGATTTTATGGCCGCCGACCTGGTTCTATTTGTCTGCCCTAAAATCGCGGACACACCGCTAATGCATGTCTATGGGCAGTGAGCTCGAATTCTGATTGGTCGGCGTCCAATCCGAAATCGGGCTGACTGCCCATAGAGATGCATTAGCGGTGTGTCCGCGATTTTAGGGCCGACAAATAGAACCAGGTGGCCGGCCATAAAATCGCCGACACACCGGTAATGTATGTCAATGGGGAAAAAAAAAGGCGGACCTGAATGAGAACTGTGTCTCACTCTCACTTAAAAAAATAAATAAATTTAATAATAAAAAAAATAATTTAAAAATAATTAAAAAATAATAAAAAAATAAATAAAAAATAATAAATAATTAAATAAAAATAATAATAAAAAAAAAAAAAAAATGCGGACCTGAATGAGAACTGCATCTCAGTCTGACTTAAAAAAATAAATAAATTTAATAATAAAAAAAATAATTAAAAAATAATTAAAAAATAATAAAAAAATAAATTAAAAATAATTAATAATTCAATAAAAATAATAATAAAAAAATTAAATATATGCTAATTATATCAGCCCTTTCAGCGGACCTGAAAGAGAACTGGGTCTCAGCCTAAATAATAAATTTAATCAATAAAAAAATAATTAAAAAATAATTAAAAAATAATAAAAAAATAAATTAAAAATAATAAATAATTCAATAAAAATAATAATAAAAAAATTAAATATATGCTAATTATATCAGCCCTTTCAGCGGACCTGAAAGAGAACTGGGTCTCAGCCTAAATAATAAATTTAATAATAAAAAAAATAATTAAAATATAATTAAAAAATAAATAAAAAATAATAAATAATTAAATAAAAAATAATAATTAAAAAAAAATGCTAATAATAATGATATTACTGCTAATAATAATGCTATTAATGCTAATAATTATGCTATTAATGCTAATAATAATGTTATTAATGCTATTATTAATGCTAATAATGCTATTATTAATGCTATTAATGCTAATAATAATGCTATTAATGCTATTAATAATGTTATTAATGCTATTATTAATGCTAATAATGCTATTATTAATGCTATTAATGCTAATAATAATGCGATTAATGCTATTAATAATGCTATTAATGCTATTAATTATGCTATTAATGCTATTAATGCTAATATTTATCCTATTAATGCTATTAATGCTAATAATAATGCTATTAATGCTATTAATGCTATTAATTATGCTATTAATTATGCTATTAATTATGCTATTAATGCTAATATTTATCCTATTCATGGTATTATTAATGCTATTAATGCTAATAATAATGCTATTAATGCTATTAATAATGTTAATAATGCTATTATTAATGCTAATAATGCTATTATTAATGCTATTAATGCTATTATTAATGCTATTAATGCTAATAATAATGCTATTAATGCTATTAATTATGCTATTAATGCTAATATTTATCCTATTAATGCTATTAATACTATTAATAATGCTATTAATGCTAATATTTATCCTATTAATGCTATTAATGCTAATAATAATGCTATTAATGCTATTAATAATGCTATTAATGCTAATATTTATCCTATTCATGGTATTATTAATGCTATTAATGCTAATAATAATGCTATTAATGCTATTAATGTTATTAATGCTATTATTAATGCTAATAATGCTATTATTAATGCTAATAATAATGCTATTAATACTATTCATAATGTTATTAATGCTATTATTAATGCTAATAATGCTATTATTAATGCTATTAATGCTAATAATAATGCTATTAATAATGTTATTAATTCTATTATTAATGCTAATAATGCTATTAATAATGCTATTAATGCTAATAATAATGCTATTAATACTGTTATTAATGCTCATAATACTGCTAATAATGCTATTAATACTGCTATTACTGCTAATAATAATGCTATGGCTTATATTATTGCTATTGATGATGCGATTATTATTTAAAAATCTTTAAAAAAACAATAAACATATTTTAGATACCCGATGCATTTGCATCAGGCTAACAGCTATAACTACTATAATCAAATTAATGCACGTTCTAGAATCCCGATGCATTTGCATCGGGCTCACAGCTAGTATAAAATAAGAATAAAATACATTTTTGGTCAGTAGGTAGTGATAAAATCACAAATGCAGGCTAATTAGTATTTTTAGATAAAGCCTAGCAGTATAAGGTAGGTAAGTTACATGGTTTGGATAAAAACTATATAACACTATATAAAATACCCACTTTAGCCAGTAGGTGGTAGTAGTGTCACATACATATATATACAGCATATGTATAAAGTGGGGAAAAAAGTATTTAGTCAGACACCAAATGTGAAGTTCTCCCACCAAAGGTACCATTACACGGCACGACATTGAAACGATCTCACTAACGATCTCGGGGGCAAGCGGTCATTTCTGACATCGTTTTGACATCGTTGGTGAGATGTCACACGCCTACATATCGTTCACGTCTCACCAATCATCCAGCGAGCAGCTATCATTCGCACAACCCAGCGACCGATCCCTGCTCATTGCTGTGAATAGGTGAAGTCGTTAACGACATCGTTATCGCGGTGTCACACACAACGATGCAGCAGGTTGGCTGATCGAGGATCATCTGATTTATGAACGTGTTCTCAACTCTGTGATCAACGATCCAACGATTTATCCTAGTCGTATCTCTGTCACACGCAACGAAGTCCTAACGATGTTGTTTGAACTACTCCAAACCCGTGACGTTTGAGTGATATCGTTAAGGATATCGTGCCATGTAACGGGGCCTTTAAAAAGATGAGAGGCCTGTAATTGACATCATAGGTAGACCTCAACTATGAGAGACAAAATGAGAAAATAAATCCTGGAAATCACATTGTCTGATTTGGAAATATTTTTTTTTTCAAATTTTGGTGGAAAATAACAAAAGTTCATCTCAATACTTTATTATATATCATTTGCTTGCAATGAAAGAAGTCAAACATTTTCTGTAAAGGCCACGTTACACAAACAGATATATTGGTCACAGATCTCTGGTTGTAGTGAAATCATGGACATGACTCACCGTGGCCGGGACTCTGGTAGACAGGCGTTTTCTTCTTCCTCCTTGTCACGGATGGACCGCGCCTGCCGGTAGTGGGGCCCGGTGGTACAAATCAAAATGATGAGACGTCATGGGTTGAACAGATTAGGGGTTAATTTGTTTCGTGACGCCACCTATGAGAGTTTCGGTAACTGTACCGACACTGCGGGGCCCCCGGGGGATGGAATGCAGCAAGATGGAATGCTCCCCACATGCTGAGCGGTGATCCCTGGAGCCAGGAGCTGCGCAAGATGTTCTGAGGCAGCTGCGGTTACCTTAATACGCGGATAAGCAGTTCATAAGGAAGCACGGACACTGTAAGTCTCTGTAACGGGTTCTTTACTGTAACCAGTAGACAGTACATGGTATACAGTTACGGGTAGTGGACCGGGTGGACTCAGCAGTAGTTGGTGTCCCTCAGAGATCCGCGGTGTTCCTCCATTCTAGCTAAGTTGTGTTGCCTTTGTCACCCAGGAATACCAGATCGGGTACAAGGAGGCTGCTTGAATGCCCTATCCGGGGTATACGTTCCGGATGCTTTGGGGAGCCTTGGGTCCTTTGGTGGGTACACCGCTGGCTAGACGACTGAGTATGGCGGTGGTGGGGTGCTCCTGTAAAGCGGTCCCTCCACTCCTCTGGTTCGCATAGCAGAGCTGAACTGCTGCTAGCTTTGGTACCAGCAAACCGGCTGTAGATGGGCACGGGATGGTTTTGGACCCGCATGTTGATGCCCGTAGATCGGTTGTAGAAGCACCGGGAATAATGGCGCTCAACCGGGGTTACGACAGGGAGATGGGCCAGGGGATTGGCCAGGGGGCCGCACGGAACTGTGCAACCCCCTCTCCTAGGTTGCAAAGCTTGTTGGTTTAGCTCCTTCTCCTACGTTGCTCGGAGAGTTCTCTTTTGTAGACTGGCTAATTGTACTAAGTTCTCCACTACACACTACCTTACACTCCGCCCACCAGGACCTGATTGGCCCTCTATGCTAGGTGATGCATGTAGGGTATGGATCTCTGAGTTAACCGTGTGACTGCTGGGTCAGAGAATATTGCTGCTGCATTTTTGGCTGCAATACCCTCTTGTAATGCACTCGGTGCGGGGCACCACAGACACATTGCTCCATTTTGTGGCTGTGTACAATGGAACAATGTGTCCATGATTTCACTGCAACCAGAGATCTGTCATCAATATATCTGTGTGTGTAACATGGCCTTAAGTCTTCACAAGGTTGGCACACACTGTTGCTGGTATGTTGGCCCATTCTTTCATACAGATCTCCTCTAGAGCAGTGATGTTTTGGGGCTGGCACTGGGCAACACGCTGGCATTGGTATAGGATATGGGTCAGAACCAGGCCCAGACCTGGGTTTAGCTACCTGAGCTCCAGGGCAAGCCAGGCATCCCCAAGGACCCCTCAGCACGTGTCTCCAGGTCGCCAGCGGCTTTCAAGTCTGCCATCACAGGCCCAGACCTCCAGACAAGCGGCTGCACCAAAAACGCCATTGCGAGCCCCTCCAGAGTCAGCCAGTCTTCCCAACTGCAGGTACTGCGAAACCCTCTGACTTCTGGCCTCATGGCTCCACTCATCTCCACAGGACATGGACTCCCCTCCCTCAGAGTCTCTATTCTGCTCTTTCTCTCACACAGACTGAATCTCCCAATCTCACAGCTCTGGACAGTTATTATTTTGCCTGCCACACCCACCTGACACACCCACACCTGGGTACTCTCAGCCATTAGCACACACTGCTCTTTTACAGGCTGCTTATTGGTCTCATCAACCCCTTTAGCTGTTACTACAGAGCTAACAACTACCACTTAACCCTGTGTTTACGGCTCAGGGCCCATGTGAGTCATGTCAGCCACGTGCCATAGCGCCGGCATGCCTCACACCCTCCAAAGGTTTTCTATGGGGTTTAGATCTAGAGACTGGCGAGGCCACTCTAGGACCTTGAAATGCTTCTTACAAAGCCACTCCTTTGTTGCCTTGGCAGTGTGCTTGGGATCATTGTCATGCTGAAAGACCCAGCCGCGTTTCATCTTCAATGCACTTGCTGATGGAAGGAGGTTTGCACTCAAAATCTCACGATACATGGCCCCATTCTTTCATATACATGGATCAGTCATCCTGGCCCCAAAGCAGGATGTTGCCACCCTCACGATTCACATATACTTAAGAAGAATAACCCCAACAGTGTACGATTTTTACAAAAATGTATTAAGACGGCAGTGCACACACACCTCAAACCAAAGTGACAATACCAACAACAATAAGTAAAAAGAATAAAAGGTCAGAAGGTATACAACTAATGTGGCACAGTGACCGGGTTAGCTACGAGAGACATGCAGAGCCTCGCGGATGGTATGCCCTGCGTGTACATAAACTTTAAAGACTAAGACTATGAGAATGCCGGTCCTGTAAATAGTTATTTATACTTGCGGAGACTCCTGAACAATGATGAGAACTTTTATATTATGTTGAGCTTGGACTGTGAAGCTTAAGACAGAGACTCTGTGTGATGATATGCCTTAAAGCAGCCCAGCGGCGACAAGAGCACTGTTGAGAGTGCAAGAGATGGTTACCACTGGGGCTACACGTGTGTACCGGCCCTGTTAGGCCGATGTCAGTTAGCATGTTTTTGCAACGTTCAAATAATGTGCCTCCCGAATGGGATGAAAGAGTTTTGTGTGTAAATAAAAATTTTATTATTGATGTTATAAAGCATATAAAAATTGGACTCTGTACTGGGTAAAGAGTAGGATCACTCGAGGACGAGTGAGTTCAACCAAGTGGGAATGTGGCGCCCCACTGGTCGGTGTGCCACGATGGGGTATTGCACCCACACCTGTGTATGTGGTATCCTGGTGGCCAGTGGATGAGGGAGGTTCGTATGTGGCTTTCACCTACGCATTCACACACTTAGAGTAAGGGGACCAATTGCTTTCTTCCCTGATGAAGTCACTTTAGTGTGACTGAACACGTGGGGCATTGAGGGGCCCCCCTGTTTGTCACTGCTATCCACTCCTCCTCCAGGTAACATAGGGCAATACATTTAATTGCCAAACCTGATGTTCTATTTCACTAGGCCTGTCATGGCTAATATAACTGACCATTAGATATTTGCAACTGTTTTCTGATGTGTTTGAGTTTATCGCTCTTATATACAGCAATTATATTACAGTTTAACCGGAGCTAAGATACATCCCAGTATCTCGGGCTTTCTTACAGCACATGGGTAGCTTATTATCTATATCTGATATGGATGTTTGATTACCTGTCCATCTGACAGGAATAATGTTATGTATAATGTTATTTATATCCCGCCCACCATCCTAGGAGTAAGAAGGACTAAACATGAGCTCCTGAATTTCCATCACTTTATACCTTGTAATGAGGTGACTGTAAGACAAAACCTGGAAAAACTCAACCCCGTGGAACATAAAAGTGACCTGGACTGAACTGGACTTAAAATTTTTATGAAAAAAGGAAGAATTAGAGGATTTTAAGGACAAAACAAGAATCTCCTGGAGGACAGACTGGAAACAGCTGGCATCACACATCTGACATCCTAATACCTGGACCTATAAAAAGGTAGGAGAAATTCTCCAACTACAACACTACCTATAGACTTGTTACAAATTAATCTTCTTAGAAATAAGGATTACAATTAACATATAATTACAATATGGAAAAT
This sequence comes from Allobates femoralis, assembly GCA_033576535.1. NCBI lineage: Eukaryota > Metazoa > Chordata > Amphibia > Anura > Aromobatidae > Allobates > Allobates femoralis. The sequence goes on along the minus strand of JARQOC010000002.1, from coordinate 216,997,772 downwards.
ACAAATTTGGAAGAAATAAATGAACAAAGCGGAGAGCCAGACACACAGGAATGCTGGGGGTCAGATCTGGAGATAACAGAGGGGCAGTGGAGCAATAAAAGCAAAAAAAAGCTTGAGACTCTGAGGGAGAATCTAGAGATACTATATGCAGATTACACAAAAGAAAAGCCTCCACGGAAAACCAATGTATTATTCTATACAGACCAACCCTCAGCCTGGCACACTGCCCTGTGCACAGAATATAAACACGTATCTAAGTCCAAGGCTAATAATGTCCAGCGGATTAAAATTAACAGCCAAACAGATGATGACACCAATGGACTCACCATAAGCCTATATCACACTGGCACCATTATGGTTCAAGGGACTGAGGTAAATCTGCAACAATTTGAAAATTGTTTTCCCCAAATCAAAGGACAGGCACAAACCTACAAAGAACTACAAACCCCAGCGGACATTCCTAATGCTGAAATCTCTATTCCCAGACACAGCCGCCTAACCCCAGACACTTCACACCTCTCGCCTGATAACATCAAAGACCTCTTATCTGAGTTAGAAAGAGACTTGGCCCAACTGAAATTAGAATGTGAAAGAAACTCACAAAGAAATGCAAATCACCAAGCAACAGAAGAGATCAATAAGCTGAAATACAGCGAATACAACACAGATCTACAGAAAATAAAGGCAGACATGTGTGACCTAAAATCTCAGCCCAAGGCCGCTCTGCAGGAAATGTATGAACTGAAAAAAGACAATGAGACACTTAGAAAGGAAATTACAGAATTAAAAGCCAATTGCCCTGGACATCTGAACCAGCAGGGGGCAATGGAAACAAGCCAGAGAGCAGACAACATGGCCACCACTGAGCAGAATGTAGAGACAATAACCAACAATATGACTGATCCTGAAACTAGAGAGATGGAAGAGAGAAGAGAACCAGCCACTAGCAAAGCCAGCATCACAGCCCCCCCATCAGCAGCACCGTAACCCCCCAAGACACCACAAAGTCCTGATATTGTCCTAATAATGGACTCAAATGGGATGTACCTAAATGCACAGCGGCTATTCCCAGAAAAACATGTCCGTACAATCCGCTGTACAAACATTGAACAGGCAACAAAGGTCATCAGCAATCCATGGTTTACCAACCCAAAGCATATTATTATACACACGGGTACAGACAATCTGCCAGACCAGCACCAGCAGATCGCAGAACAACTGACTAAACTGGCAAAGACGACAAAACTACAATTCCCAGACACCAAAATCATTCTGTCATCGCTGCTCCCAAGAAAGGATATATCCAGGGAAACCGCCCAAACCATCAACATGGAACTGACTGAAAGGATCAAGGCTGTGCAAAATGTGACCCTGGCACAACACCTCTCCATAAACCACCGTCACCTTTATGATAATAAACACCTCAACAAACAAGGGGTCACCCTCCTGGCCAAAGAGCTGAAAGACATCGTGCTAAACAGAGACCCCAGGCCTGGATCCAACAGTGACCATGACCACACTGAAAGATTCCTGAGAATGAAAGAGCAGAAAACCCCAATCCTACCTCCGGATGCTGGAAACAAAGCTCCTCACCCAGTATCAGACCATCAGAGGAGGAGACCTCCACAGTGGGGACCACCGAGCCCACACAGACACATGCAGCCAATATCAGACCATCAGAGATGGAGACCACCACGGAGGGGACCACCAAGCCCATACAAACACATGCAGAGCAGAGATAGGGATGAGTTAAAGACCCTGGTCAGCGCACTGTATGAGAGACTAATGTGACTGGATGGAACCAGGCACCTCTACAAATCAGAGATAACTCCAGTGCGTCCCACACAGCCGTACTCATTACAAGGTATATACACACAAGATACACAGAACAATGTCTTCACTTACAATCAGCAGCTGGAATATTCAGGGTCTCAACGCCTCGACCTTTGGATGTAAAACAAAGGACCCTGATTTTATACAAAGACTGAAAAATATAGACATTCAGATCCTCCTGGAAACATGGACCAGGGCCGAAAACGAATCCCCAGTGTCTATTGGATACAAGGAATTCTCGGTCCATGCCCAGAAAAATAAAAACATCAAACAGGGCCGGGGCTCAGAAGGAATAGTGATCTGGTATAAAGAGGAGCTCCACCAACACATCAAACCGGTGAAGAGAGGAGGCAGCCACATATGGATCAGAATCAGCAGCTCCATCCTCACCTCTCAGTCTGATGTCTACCTCTGCGCCACCTATATACCACCGCCAGAGTCCCCCTACTTCAATCCAGACTGTTTCGAGATCTTACAAGGAGAACCCGCCCATTATCAGGCCCTGGGCAAAGTTCTCATCTTTGGAGACCTCAATGCAAGAACTGGGAGAGAGACAGACTTCCTGACCACGGATGGAAACATCTACATACTTGGAGCAGAGAATGACGGCCAGGACGCTGTACACACGGAGAGAAACAGCTATGACAGTACAGTCAACAAAAGTGGCAGAAAGCTCCTGAACGTATGTAGAAGTTTAGGACTTCATATCCTTAATGGACGAAGCAAGGGTGACTCCCTAGCAAGGTATACACTAAACTCCCATGTAGGGAGGAGTGTAGTAGATTACGCCATTACAGACATGAACCTGGCGGATGTCAGCGCCTTCATAGTCACCCCACAAACGCACCTGTCAGACCACAGCCAACTTCTTCTGTACATGAAATCTACAGAGAAACCATCCACTCAGAAGCCACAGCAGAGCGGTCTCTTCAGCCGGCCTCCATCCTATAAATGGTCCAAAATGTCGGCACTAAAAGTATAAAGAGGCTTCCAGCAGCCCTGAAATACAGCGGATGCTCCACCACTTCTACAACTACGAGTACAAGCCGAACCCAGAGGGAGTGAGCCAAGCCGCAAAGGACCTCAACAATATATTCCATGCAATGGCCAGACTGTCCGACCTTAAAAAAGTCAACTACAAGAGACCTAAAGAAACACAGGTCAATGGTTGGTTTGACAGAGAATGTAAAGCCGTACGGAAGACCCTGAGAACAGCCTCCAACAAGAAACACAGAGACCCCAACCACCCGGGCCTGAGGGAAGCTTATGACACCATACAAAGACAATACAAAACCATCCTCAGGAGGAAGAAGCAGAGTTACATCACTACCAAGCTTAACCAACTCCAAGATGCCCTCCAAGACAACTCCTTCTGGGAACTATGGAACCACATGGGCACAAAAAAGAAAAACAACACCTATATCCAAAATGGCAACATCTGGCTCCAGTACTTCAGAGACCTCTATAAAGACATCCCAAAGGAAGAACTAAGCCAAGAACAGGAAAACATAATGGCAAAACTAAAAGCAATGGAGGAAAAAAATCAAAAACTTCCAAAACCCGGTGGATACACCTATAACACTACAGGAAGTAGCCGAGAGGATCTCTTCCATAAGGTGTAGAAAAGCCGGTGGCCTGGATGGGATCCTACCAGAAATGCTGAAGCACAGCCCACCAGAAATACAGGCTGCAATGGTCAAACTGTTCAATATTGTGCTGAGGGCCGGCTACTTCCTGGAACCAAGGCCTCATTACACCCATCCACAAGAGTGGGGACAGGTATGACCCAGCCAACTACCGGGGAATATGTGTCAGCAGCAACCTGGGAAAACTGTTCAACAGCATCCTGAACAAGAGGATCCTCACCTTCCTCACCGAGCACAACGTCCTCAGCAAGAGCCAAGCAGGGTTCATGCTGAACCACCGCACCACTGACCACATCTACACCCTGCACAGCCTCATCAAGAGCCACGTCCACAATACAAATAATGGGAAGATATACGCCTGCTTTGTGGACTTTAAAAAGGCCTTTGATTCGGTGTGGCACCCGAGCTTTTTCCTGAAACTGCTGGAGAGCGGAATAGGAGGAAAGACCTACGATGTCATCAAAAGCTCCTACACCGAGAACCTCTGCAGTGTGAGTGTGAACGGCAAAAGAACGGATTATTTCCAACAGAGCCGTGGAGTCAGACAAGGCTGCAGCCTAAGTCCAACGCTCTTTAATATCTATATCAATGAGCTGGCTACTGCCCTGGAATCCTCCACCGCACCGGGTCTCACCCTCCATGACGCTCAGGTGAAATTCTTGCTGTACACAGATGACCTGCTGCTGCTGTCGCCAACTGAGAAAGGCCTCCAAGACAACCTGAAAATCCTAGAGAAATTCAGCTCCACCTGGGCCCTACCGGTCAACCTAAAGAAAACCAACACCATGGTGTTCCAGAGGAGAAGGAGAAGATCAGACCAGCACCCATCATTTGTCCTCAACAACTGCGACCTCACAGGAACAGACAAATATACCTACCTAGGCCTAGAGATTCACCGGTCAGGGAGCTTCAAACAAGCCATAGAGACCCTGAAAGACAAGGCTTGCAAAACCTTCTATGCCATCCGAAGGAAACTCTACCATCTGAAGCCACCAGTGAGGGTCTGGCTAAATATCTTCGACTCCATCATCGCCCCAATCCTCCTGTATGGCAGTGAAGTCTGGGGTCCTCACACCTACCCAGACTGGTCAAGGTGGGATTCCAGCCCAACAGAAATATTCCACCTGGAATTCTGTAAGCACCTTCTCCAGGTCCACCGGAGCACCTCCAACAGTGCCTGTCGGGCCGAGCTGGGCAGATTCCCTCTACACCTAACGGTTCTAAAGAGGGCGCTGTCATTCCGGGCTCACCTACATAGGAGCAATCCAAGCTCCCATCACCATAAAGCCCTGATACATATAGGTGAAACAGGAAAACCAGGACCCTCGGAACAGCCCAGCCAAACCCAACACAACCAGAACACCAATCACAGCCTGACAAAAGCCGGAATCAGGAAGATGGTAGACGAAGGCCAAGAGAGGTATGTCAGTGACTGGAAGAACGATATCTTCAGCTCACAGAAACTGACCATGTACCAGAGTCTACAGAGAGACTACAGCCTGGCCCCATATCTGGAGAAACTCCCGGATCCCAGAGACCGCAAGATCCTGAGCCGATATAGACTCCGTGCCCACAGTCTGGCCATCGAGTCCGGCTGACACAGGCAGAGATACAAGCCCAAGGAGGAAAGACTGTGCCAACACTGTGATCAGGAGGCCCTGGAGGACGAAACCCACTTCCTGCTATACTGCTCCAAATACTCAGCAGTGAGGGACACTCACTTCAGGAGACTCTCACATCTCTTCCCGGATTTCATCACCATGAAGGAGGAAGAAAAAACATCTATCCTGCTGGGAGAAGAAGAGAGCAGTGGAGATAGCAGTGCGGTATGTGAGCGAATGCCATAGACTGCGAGAAAAAGAGCTATGATGCCATGGACTCTATAGCCTCCACATTGGATCTGCCCCCATCCACCTTCCCTATGCCATGGACTATAGCCCCCCCATCCTGGATCCATCCCATCCACCTTCCCTACAGCTCCTACCCAACATCCCCACAGTCCCCATCTCTATTCCCTTTATACAATTGCTTTGGCAAAACTGAGATGTATTTGGTCCTGCCAATAAAGCTTCTTTGAATCTTGAATCTTGAATCTATTGAATCTTATTTGGGTTAAACTCAGTAAAAGAGACAACAGGGGTCCCCCCCTCCCATGATTGTAGACTTTCAGCCTTTTAAATTCATTTTATGGTCTTTGTATGGTGTATTTAAAATGAAGTTTATATAATTCTCTATATTTGTTGTGATCGCTCCTCATTGACATGTTTCTTATTCTTTGTATTTAATTGGCTAAACCCGTGACCAGGGTAACCAGTCCCGGTGGGAGGTTATATAAGTGGGTAGTGAAGAGCAGGAAAGGAGAGAAGACTGAGAGAGTTCGTGAGGGAAATTGAGGAGAGGAGGACCCTGCAAGAGTCGCAGAGGAGGAAGCCAAAAAGGACGGCGGCCCAGACGGAAGGGGGAGCCCGAGGGTGTTGGTGTACACCTGGTGCCAGACTGTCCTGGTAACCGGTCTGGGGGAAACCAAGTCCATTAGCGGAGAACTGGCTCTGAGTGTGGTGCAGGGGAGTTCAACCCTGAGCCGCCAACCCGGAGGGCCTTGGGCAATCAGATAGCAATGACCCTGTCCAAAGCACATCCCCACCAGGGAGCTAGATCTCTCCCCTTTTTGGGTACACATCTGAAGCCATGTTCTAAAATCTTGTAACTCAGGATCTTGGTAAAGCATAGGTATGTGCATACGTAAAATAGATGTTATGTCTTTAAAATCAGCACTGAAAGGTGTAGTGAAAGTTACCTGCTGATTCTTACACTTAGCTTTATTCGTGTCCGTGTTCTCACACGATAGCAAAGACATACGATCCCTTTTGTCCACTAAAGTCCTTCCCCGGTTAATCATCCATCGTTTGTAACCTTGAGAGCGAAACCTATATTCAATGTTGTCACACTGTTTTTGGTAATCCAAATAGTTTGAGCATGTTCTTTTTGTCTTGGTGAATTCTCCCACGGGAAGACTCTTAATTGTATGTGTGGGATGGCAACTATCAGCACGTAGCAAGGAGTTTCCTGTACAAATCAGTGGCAATTCGACCGGTGGATTTCTATGCCCATCAGACAAGTATCCAAATATTCTTCTCTAGAACCATAGATATGGTAAATTTCAAATTCATGTTGTTACTCTTACAATGTGATACGAAGGCCAGAACCTCAGGGTCGGGAGACACATCAGACGACCCATCCCAAATCAGGATGAGGTCATCTATGTATCTCCTGTACCACCGAAGCCTGGACACAAACGGATTGGAAAAATTGTATAAATATCTGTTTTCCCAAATCGACATGTATATATTAGCTAATGATGGGGAGAAATTAGCTCCCATTGGGCAGCCACAGATTTGGAAGAAAAAGGAGTTCTCAAATCTAAAGAAATTGTTTTTGAGCAGAAAATTTGTAGACATCAGAATGAATTTGATTAGATCACTAGAATAAGTAGATTTCTGCAAGAAAAGTGCAAGACACTCCATTGCTTATTTGTGGGGGATACAAGAATAGAGCCCAATGTAATCCAACTAAATTATGTCTTCCACTCAAGATTGTTCACAGTGTGCAGTAAATCTTTGGTATCTCTGATATACCCAGGTATATTCAACTTGAACAGGTGTAATTTCCCATCTATCCACTCAGAATCGTTCAATTAGTGAGCCGATGCCCGAAACAATAGGTCTGAGTGGCGGAGGAAATATACCTTTGTGGGTTTTTGGTAAGGCATGAAATATGGGGCATACCGGATGGTCCACCATAAAATAGTCCACACTGCTCCCCTATGTCCAAGGCTGCACCCCCATGCTTCACAGTAGGTATGGTGTTCTTTGGATGCAACTCAGCATTCTTTCACCTACGGGGAGCGTAACCATCCCCAGAGGTCTGATCCGCAGCATCGGTACCCATACCAGAACCGTAGGTGGTGTCACAAACTACTTTCCTTTTAATTATTTTTCTTGACTTTTATCGACCACCAGGGCCACCAGACCAGGCACAGGCCCCAGTGACAACCCCTGTGAATCAGCGCCCAGAACCAGGTACCCACGGCCCTTGGGCGGGTCATAGTGTGTTACTGATGGTAGCTTGTGTAACATTGGTCCCAGCTGTCTGCAGGTCAATCACTAGCTCCCCCCATGTGGTTCTGGAATTTTTACTCACCATTTTTTAGATCATTTTGACCCCACGGGGTGAGATCTTGAGTGGAGTCCCAGATCGAGGAAGATTATCAGTGGTCTTGTACGTCTTCCATTTTCTAATTATTGCTCCCACAGATGATTTCTTCACACCAAGCTGTTTGTCTATTGCAGATTCAGTCTTCCCAGCTTGGGGCAGGGCTCTAATTTTGTTTCTGGTGTCCTTCGACAGCTCTTTGGTCTTCACCATAGTGGAGTTTGGAGTGTGACTGTTTGAGGTTGAGGACAGGTGTCTTTTATACTGATAAGTTCAAACAGGTGCCAGTACTACAGGTAATTAGTGGAGGACAGAGAAATCTCCTAAAAGAAGAAGTTACAGGTCTGTGAGAACCAGAAATATTACTTGTTTGTAAATGACCAAATACTTATTTTCCACCAAAATTTAAAAAAAAAATCTTTCCAAATCAGACAATGTGCTTTTCAGGATTTGTTTTCTTACTTTGTCTCTCATAGTTGAAGTCTACCCAAGATATCAATTACAGGCCCCACTCTCTTTTTATGTGGGAGAACTTGCACAATTGGTGGCTGACTGATTACTTTTTTTCCCCAACTGTATATGTGAGGTAGCAACCGGGGAACCCGCTTGCAAAACGACAAGAACACGTGTTTATAAGGTTAACCAATGTCTACCCGTTTATTTTCACATATTACTCACATAACCCGGGTAGCATGTTTGACACATATCACATTGATTAACAACACTTTACATAAATACACCATACATTTACATTTAACATCACATAACACTTATATTGCACATAACGTTTTATAGTAACCCGGGACCTGTAACCATCTCTGTCCCCATTGGAGCTCCACTAACAGCTCCCATGGTGGCTACGGCCTCCGGCCTACTTACACTATACATAAGTTACAGTACGATGATGACCCTTCCGGGTTCATAACAGGGATTGAGCAACCTGAGTACCGGGTATATCATGTATCCCCAAGGGGCTCCTTCCAGGACGTATCTCCGCCTACGTCCCGGTCAGAGTCCACATGGTTCAACCATGGTGTCCCCACTCTAGGAGCCCTTTTAACCCCTACTTCTGACCTTCGTTACATACGCCTCAACGGGCCCTGTGGGTCCCAATGGCGGTACCTGCCGCCTGGCTTTAGTCACCCAGCATGATGACTCAACATTCACCCGTAGTCAGGAATCCTGCCTGACCGGGTCCTTCCATACCGTATGTGATCCATCATTCAAACGTCCATGGATCACACACCTGCTCAAAGCCCACATCCATGGACTGTGGCCCCTCCATGGCCCATTACAGGGACTGGCAAACCATAGTGCACGGGAACCTCTACATCCGTTACCTACTAGGAGCCCTATTACCCCTGTGTCTGGCACCACAGGCACACCACACACCATTAGAGGTCGTGGTTGAGGGACGGGTACCCTCTGCAAGCAGCAGGGCAAGCCTCCCTCTCGTCCCAAGGACGGAACGCCTCCAACATCATCCATACTCGCTGGGTCACTCTCTCCCCACATCTTTATACATGGGTCTTACATATAGGCCATCATCTCTCATTCAGGGCCATTACTTAAGCCCTCATACACATAGTTCATCGGGTCCCTTAACTGAGTACTCTGACTCGGACCCAAAGGCGGTCTATGCCCGCCTGGCACACTACATACAATTGCCTCCACGGGCTACATACATTCCGGTTCATCAGGACCTTTAACGGACTCCACTGAGTCGGTCCCAAGGGCGGTCTATACTCGCCTAACATGATTTACGCACACAAGGTGCACAGTTCACACTATCGCTCGGGAACTGCTTTCTTACCGGGCACGGATCCGGGTCTCGCTACCTGTGTCACAGGTTCCACCAGGCATCGCCACAGGCTCCTTCCCGGACGTGAAGCGAACCACGTCCGGTCTAGCGTCCACAGGTCAACCACGGCTTCCCCCTCCAGGTGCGGACACGACCACGGACCTCGGCACCGGCATGGAGCTAGCATGCTCCCATCATGTACTCAGAGCCTCTAGACTGCTCTGCACTTGGCTGGTCTCAGCTTCCATCTGAATCAATCTCAGCTTCCAGGATCAATCTCAGCCTCCAGAATGAATCTCAGCCTCCAGAATCTATCTCAATCACTCAGGTGGCCGGCTCTTATCGTGCCAGCCACTCCCACCTGGACACACCCCCTCAGCTGCTTGTAATCAGCCTGTCACCCAGCTCAGGTTAACTCCCTGTGTTCCGGGTTGTCAGCACTCACTTATTACATCCTATTCCTCATGGACTCCTCGATCTCATCCCACTCTCACTGCCACTCATTAGTCTCATGAAACCTCATTGTGTTCAGGTTGGTTCACACAGTATTATCATCACAGGAAAACCGGCCAGTGTGCACAGGATCATCCTCTGATCCTACATGTGATGTACCCCGGCCATGCAGATCATGCCGGCGGTGCCTCACATATATATATATATATATATATATATATATATATATATATATATATATATATATATATATATATATATATATATATATATATATATATATATATATATATATATATATATATATATGGCACTACTACCACCTACTGGCTAAAGTGGGTATTGTATATATTGTTATATAGTTTTTAACCAAACCATGTATTTACCTACCTTAGGCTGCGTTCACACATTGCGTATTTTGCCGCGTTTTTTTACGCGCGCGCTTTTCAAAATACGCAATGTGCCTTTTGTCTGCCTGCAAAGTGAATGGGAAATTCACTTTGCAGTGCAGACATTGCGTAAAAATACGCAGTGCGTTTTCCGCGAGAAAACGCAGCTCCGTAAACAATTGATATGTCAATTGTTTACGCAGCTACTACTGCGTATTCTCCCAGAGGGGAGGAAGAATCCAGCTTCCTCCTCCCCTCTGTGACAGCTGTGGCCGCCCATTAGACTTCACAGTGTTAATACACACTGTGAAGTCTAAATTAAACAAAAGCAAGTGTGTGAAAAATAAAAAAGAATGAATACTTACCTTCCGACGCCTTCTCCCAGTGTCTGGTGCCTTCTGCCGCTCTCCGGTGTCCGATTCTAAGTCAGATCTCTTCTGACAAGACCTGTGGTGACGTCAGAGGGGGGGTGTTCCCGGGCACTCGCGGTCATGTGATACCACATGACCGCGAGCAGCCAATCAGCGATGGGACCGCCCCGGGAACGCCCCCCTCTGACATCACCACAGGTCCTGTGAGAACAGACATCACACTTAGAACCGGACACCGGAGAGCGGCAGACGGCACCAGACACCGGGAGAAGGCGTCGGAGAGGTGAAGTATTGATTCTTTTTTATTTTTCACACACTTGCTTTTGTTTAATTTAGATTTCACAGTGTGTATTAACACTGTGAAGTCTAATGGGGCGGTCACACATGTCACAGAGGGGAGGAGGAAGCTGGATTCTTCCTCCCCTCTGTGACATCACTGCGCTTTCTGGGGGAAAGAAAGCGCAGTGTGTGAAAGCCCCTGCGTATTTTGCTGCGCTTTTTTGCGCGGCCGAAAAACGCGGCAAAAAGCGCGCGAAAAAAGCGCAGCAAAATACGCAAATGTGTGAACGTAGCCTTATACTGCTAGGCTTTATCTAAAAATACTAATTAGCCTTCAATTGTGATTTTATCACTACCTACTGACCAAAAATGTATTTTATTCTTATTTTATACTGCCAGAATTTGTCTAGTGGTTATTATGGGGTTTCTCCTTTTTTGTGCTTAGATTATATATATACGGTAATCCATGTAATTTAAAACTATTGTTTGGGATGTTTTTAATATTTCTTAAGTCTATACACCTTTTTGAATGTACCTCTCTGACCTATTATATCATTTATGTTCTTTATTAAATTTATTACTAATAAAATAATTTTCTTTATTGAATACATGCCTCTTTCATCTTTTTAAATGGGAGAACTTGCACAATTGGACCTTTATTCCCCACTATATATATATATATATATATATATACCCAATAAAATTACTGAGAAAAGACTTCCAATATTAAGGTCATTTACACACTTACATGCTGTGTGAATAAATAAGGGTGAAGTACACAGTGTGACTAATTAATAGTATTGTTGGTATCAACCTAATATAAACCTAAATAGTAGTGACCTACTTGATTAAGATTCACAAACCCACCAAAATTAGTGGTTACAAATGAGGGCAAATAGAGCCCCAAACAAGGAATCTATCTTAATTCAAATTGGTGCAGTGATCAGTTAAGGAAATTACATTACTGTGGTGACCCCTTGATGTTTCACTTGTCTTGCATCCTCAGAAGGGGTGTCTACAGGAGTGTATGTAGTGTTTTGCATCTCCATACCTCAGACCATCTGGCCAGTGGCCTGCAGCTTGTTTGTCAGTCTCTGTAGGGCAGTATCAAAGCACCTCTCTGCAGAAACAGTTCAGCACAAAAGGAGTGAAGTAAAAATAATCTTTAAATAATACAGACTATAATAAATCTCATACACACATATTAATAAACACAGTATGAATAAGGAAAAACCCACAAGGATCAACAGATTCCATTACAATGGTGCAAAGTCCATTAAGGTCAGAGTCCATTAAGGGATTTGGGGTGTAGCCCAAAGGCTGCAGTCCTGCTAATACAGCAAGAGGAAGTGCAAACGAAACTACACTTGGAAGCGGTAAAATAAATTTAACAAAAACACAGGCCTTAGGATGAAGGTCACAGTTCCTCATGGTACTACATTGCTGGACCCTCTCAATTGGGGTCATAAGGGCTACTCCATAACCACCACCTTTCCCCCAGCACACTCTATCATAGCCACCGCTAGAGAAGAGAAGAGGTTGGAGGAATTAGGGGACAACAACAAACTCTAAGAGAGACGGGACCAACTTGGGCAACAAAGACAGTCCATTCAGGATGGATGGCCCATGTGGGTTTGGGAGCAAATGACTGGCTAATCAAGAGACGCTTGCCCTCCATCCGACACATCATTTTCTCATGGTCGGCCTCCTGCTGCCACTTTTCAAAGTCGGCGGCGGTGGCAACGGGACTTATGCCAACTGCAAATAAACCCTGGCTGCCCACCACCTTCATGAAGGTGACCTCCTCCCTAACATATAGTGTGTGGAGTATTTTGGGAAGAACTAGTCTTTGGTTCAGCTATGAAGCCAAACCCCCTCTGCTGAAAGGAAGAGTAGAAGAGTAATCTTCAGCACTTATTCTTGGAAGATGCAGCAGAGAAGATTCACAGGAGACCTCATATCAAAAACAGAACAACTCTGGCTGTGTTACCGGACACAGAGGAAAAGACTTGCTGTATGGTCTGGGGATAACAAAAAGACGGCACTCGATGTCCGTTCTAAATTTTATATAAAAATTTAAAAGTAAAGTCAGTGAGGTGCTGGGTGAAGAGAACAAGTCTGTTTTGCACCTTCTGGTGCTACACCCGGTTTCGCCTCAAAGCAAGGTGAACTGGTTTACGTAGCACCGATAACTTGTCCCTTCTCTGGCTATGAAGCCAAACCCCGTCTGTAGGATGAATGCCACCACCTTGCCTCGGGTACATTGATCATCAAAGTCATTGGCCTTAGACCCATTCAACCACTCTCGGGCAATGGCATCAGCGAGCAAAATCTCCTCAAGCAAAGAGACAGGACAGGGTGGTTCATGCCATATCGGATAGTTGCTTAGAGGTGGTAGTTCCCCACATGACATTATCCCAGTCAAAGGCCCCTAGGGGTTGCCACACAAGGCTGGGAAACGGGGCCTTCTGCCTCTACTACCTCCTCACTCCTCTTCCTCATCCTCCTTGGCCTCCTCATCCTCCTCACCATGCTCCTGGTCCTAGATTTGCAGATCCAGCAGCTGCGGCACTGGCTGCAAATTTAATAATGCCAGACATGATGCAAGTGTGGCGCCCCTGCGACCAGGGTGGCCACATGTAGGAACTGCAGCCAGGCAGAAAGGAGACAGTTTGTACACCGAATACCTTCAAAACACACACCCACAAGACACAGCACCCAACCCGGAGCCCGGGACTCTAGGTGGGCAAAGGGGATAGGGTTTAGAGAGAAGTGGGTGGAATGTAGGTCAGGTGACAGACCTAGTACAAAAGGAGAACAGTAGGCGGAGTGAGTTAGTAGGCCAGTGGGTGCCAAGAAGCCAAGAACTGACAGAGGGACACCTTCCTGAGGGGCAGAGCTACCCGGAGGTGCAGAATCCACAGAGACACCGATCCATGGAGAGCAAGACCGCTCCATAGTCTGCAGCGCAAGGGAAAGGAAGGACAAAGACCGGTCCGGTGCCACCGGGTCTGAGGAGTATGGCAGCGCTGACCGACTACAGGCGGGACAGGTTTCCCTGGATGTATTGAGGTAGTCACACAGGTCGGAGAGAGCCCGGTGATCCCTTGCAAGACAGGAACACCCAGTCTCCTGTGTGTGATTCCCTGCAAACAGAACTCTTTATTACACCTTTACACCCTGTCAGGAGCAGCCCCGACCCGCAGCGGACTCATCCACCTTGCTGCAGCATCCATCCATCCTCCTGACAGAATTACACTGAAGCAGTGGTCCTCTCATTGACCACAACCCGTGGGTGGCGTCACGACAATATCCCCTGTAAATATTCCCCTTTTACTTGTGGGGCTCGGGACATAGTCCGGACCAAGACAGCCGTGATCAACGCCAATGCAACCCCGGTCCGGAACCAAGTACCCTGTCCCAGTGGGCCACAAGACTTGGCGTCATGAACAGGATCTACCATGCCCGGTAAACCGGGTACCGTGTGCCAAAAAGACGCTATTGGATTTTATAAACGTGTTCTCCATAATGGTGGCCATTGGAGCCTGAGGCCATGTGCAGGGGAGGCGTGCCAAGACCTCCCATCGTGGGCCAATCCGGTCCAGAGCGGGAAAAGAAAGGCCCGCCCTGGCTCCCCTTAACTCCGGAAGAGCCAGCCATCAATCCTAAGGAAGAGCCTCCGCCCCCAATAGCAACAGCCAAAAAGAACATGGTGGGAGCAGAGGAAGAAGACACCCAAAGAAGGTGGGGCAAAGACGAGGATGGAGAGCAGTCACCATTGCTGGACACTCAGACGGAAGGAGAGGACACTGAGCTAAGCGCTGCAGTAGGAAGACCCAAAGTGATCCTGGAGGGCCCACAGAAAGTGATTGTGGAGGAACCCGGCCAGGGAAAGAACTTTGGTGACCGAGGCAGTATTGCAGAAGGCCGCAGGAGAGGTCCAGAGGTTCGATACACCCGGCGGGGTGTGTTGCGACTATTGCCTCAGCAGTTAACCCGGGTTCAAGCGGAACAGAGAACCCAGATCCAAGTAGACTTTTATCAGTCCCAGCAGTCCCTGTCAGTACAGCCTGGCTGAGCTAGTACCTCCAATGCAACCCGGAGCAGGGAGCAGCAACTATTGGTGGATCTGGAGGATGCAACCGTCCCTGGAACTGTGACCCAGACTCCCAGCCATGTGATTGATCCACTCGGAGCCCTAGGAGAAGGATTCCTGCGGTTACCGGAGCCCTTGATACCGGCCCCTGCATCAACCGAAGTGAGAGGTGAGCAGGTCCGCTGTTGGTGGGAAAGAGATGAGGGAGAAGAGAACTTGATGGGCTTCCCTGGGGATACTGCAGGTGAAATAGGTCCCGTAGAGATTGTCACCAGAAATATATATCTGAGGAGATGTGCTCAGAAGTGGGATAGAGATGAGGCAGAGAGATTACCCCAAAGACAAGAGATGATCGCCCGCACCATTGATGCTAAAGATAATGCCCGACGGGATAGAAATATTCAAAGATCCCCGCGTCACCAAGGACAAATTGTTAAGATCATACTGCATAAGGGATCTGCATTCGCTAGAGCAGTGATTCCCAACTACAGTCCTCAAGGCACACCAACAGTGCAGGTTTTCAGGATTTCCTTAGTATTGCACAGGTGATAATTGAATCACCTGCACTGGGGATGATTCCAATTTCTAAGGAAATCCTTAAAACCTGCACTGTTGGTGTGCCTTGAGGACTGGAGTTGGGAACCTCTGCGCTAGATAACCCGGTGCAGATCGAGATGTATTTATCAACAGAAGAGACGTAGAAGAGTATCTTCCTTCAAAACACCCAGACAGGGAAGTTGCTGTCGGAGAGTGGGTGTCATATATTGTCATACCAGGAGAAAGAGGCTCGTATGGCATAAAAGTTAAAAGATTGTCTCTAAAGGTACCTTTCTCCGCCGCTACAACAAGGTGGAAACAACCAGGTGCTTCACGTGCACGAGCACGCACCAACGGTTACAAACGGTACCCGATACCGTCTTTACACGCCGCTACAAGGTGCTTTACAGAAGGTTGAATCTATCTCTGGATGCACCGCCGGGTGCCTAAAGTTACCTTCTGCAGAGCACCTTACCCC
>JARQOC010000002.1:216935619-216976727 GCA_033576535.1 Allobates femoralis | reverse complement strand
AAAAAAAGAAGAAAAAAGGAAGAAAAAAAGAAGAAAGAGAGTGAGCTGTGTTTGAACTCACTAGTGAAAAATATATATATATGTTGTTCTGACTTAGAGTGTAGTATATTTAGCTAGTTGTGCTATATAGTCTGGTGGAAAACTCCAGCAAATTGTATGTTTGCAAAGAGAGAAATTTCATTATAAAGATGTGTTGGTAAATCTAAGGAAAGATCTAATAAAGAATATACACATACATATATATATACATATACATACATATATACATACATACATATACATACACATGAGAGGGTTCTATGGAATTTTCTCTTGTGTGGTTATATAAATTGATCTAGTGGAGGAAATATATAAATATAAGGATCTCATAAATAATCTATATATATATATATATAAATATATTAATAATGGTATACATATATTGATGAAAAAATATATAATTTACTTGTCAGGACTAAGAAAAGAGTAGTGGACTGTTTAAAAGCTCTAAAAAATTCATTTCAGTTGCTTTTTACAAAAACTAAAAATGGTCAAAAATGTGCCCGAAGGGAATGTAGGAAAAAATAATATATATATATATTTAGTAAAAACTGCCTTGTTAAAATATATTATTTAAAAATAGCCTTTAATATGTTAAACAATAGTAAAAAATAGATTAAAAATAAGGAGTAAAAAAGTGTAGAAAAATATGTATTATAATATGATTAAAAAATGGTATATAAATATATCTAAAGAATGTGTGAATTTATATATCTTTGAAATAGAGGCGATATCTCTAAAAAAGGCAGTAGATGGCGCCAGAGGGTTGTCTGAGCTCAGCGTGCCTAAGCTTTAGAGCTTGATACAATGTTGCAAGTTCTAACAATAATTGACACAAGAAGTGTGGGTGGCGTGTGCCTCCAATTAAGCCCCAGAATTCCACTAGGAGGAAATCTGAGAGTCAGAACCACATAGGTTCTGTTCCTCATGATTACATAGAGTGTAATTCTATTGATCTTGTTAATAAAAGGAGGAAGGGAGAGTGTAGTGAGATTTATTAGTGTAGTAAATTAATTAGGAGCGTGGCAGGAGTGTGCCTGAGATTAAAGGGATCCTGTCACCCCGAAATCACCTCTAAACCTATTAAAACCTGTCCCTAGAGCATATTAACACTGTCCCTACACTCCTTTTAGCTCCTAAATGGCATTAGTCAAAGTGAATATAAACGTTTTATAAGTACCTGATTAGTCATGATAATGAGTGACTATGCTATTCATAGTCACTCATCAAGGCAGCCCCTCTTCTTCATATCACGCCTATTCAGGCGTGCTCGTCAGTCTATGTTCAAATTCGCGCCTCCCTGCGCGCCTCCCCTCTCTCTCATAGCGTCCGGGCTTCACTGTAAGCTGTATGACGCGATTCGCGTCATTCCCGGCGCCGGATGACGTATTTGCAGCCGCGCCGCGCTGTCAGCTTCAAGTCCCGCACTGCGCATGCGCATGGGCATGCGCAGTGCGTATTTTGAAGCTGACAGCGCGGCGCGGCTGCAAATACGTCATCCGGCGCCGGGAATGACGCGAATCGCGTCATACAGCTTACAGTGAAGCCCGGACGCTATGAGAGAGAGGGGAGGCGCGCAGGGAGGCGCGAATTTGAACATAGACTGACGAGCACGCCTGAATAGGCGTGATATGAAGAAGAGGGGCTGCCTTGATGAGTGACTATGAATAGCATAGTCACTCATTATCATGACTAATCAGGTACTTATAAAACGTTTATATTCACTTTGACTAATGCCATTTAGGAGCTAAAAGGAGTGTAGGGACAGTGTTAATATGCTCTAGGGACAGGTTTTAATAGGTTTAGAGGTGATTTCGGGGTGACAGGATCCCTTTAAACCTTCATTACAGTGTTGCTGCTTTGCCTATTAGTGCGTGTGTCTTCAATCTATATGTTAAAAACTAAGTTGTGAAGGTAGATAGGTTGAAGAAGAAGTGTTTAGTGAGTGGGGAGCATTTATCAGGGTAAATAGGGAGATCCTTATATTTATATATTTCCTCCACTAGATCAATTTATATAACCACACAAGAGAAAATTCCATAGAACCCTCTCATGTGTATGTATATGTATGTATGTATGTATATATGTATGTATATGTATATATATATGTATGTGTATATTCTTTATTAGATCTTTCCTTACATTTACCAACACATCTTTATAATGAAATTTCTCTCTTTGCAAACATACAATTTGCTGGAGTTTTCCACCAGACTATATAGCACAACTAGCTAAATATACTACACTCTAAGTCAGAACAACATATATATATATTTTTCACTAGTGAGTTCAAACACAGCTCACTCTCTTTCTTCTTTTTTTCTTCCTTTTTTTCTTCTTTTTTTCTTAATTCTTTCTTCTATTGGGGAATTTTAATAAGCGATCTCATTGACTTGAAAAGAAATAGCAAATCTACTTTGTGAACAACTGTATGAAACGTATTGTGAATTCTGACAGTTTCTACGATGTATTGTTTACAAACATTGTGATGTCACTCTCTGATCCACCCTGTTGCTGACGCCAGGGCCGTATTTGGAGTTCCTGCTGCCCTAGGCACTCTCAGCGGCCGGCGCCCCCCCCTGTCACGGCTCCTCCCCCCATTGCGACCCTCCCCCTGTCACGGCCCCTCCCCCCTGTTGCAGCCCCTCCCCTATCATGGCTCCTCCCCCCGTTACGGACAATCTTCCCCCCAGTCGCGGCCTTCCCCCCCAAGCTTCATGTAGCTTCTCCCCCCACATTTCGTCATGTAGTACATATAAAAGGTTTGTCCAACCACACTACAGAGACATACTGATAGGAGGTTTACATTGTGAGCCCCAATGGGGACAGTGTTGATGATGTATGTAAAGTGCTGTGGAGTTCATAGTGTAATATAAGTGTAAAAAATATTATTCTAAGGCGGCCGTCACACGGTTCAATTTATTGCACGATATCGTTTAAGTGATCTGCTTTTTGATCGCTTAAGCGACATCGTTTGTGCATCGCTGCGTGAAATCAAGCGATTTTACAATGTAAAATCGCTTGATCGTGACATCGCAGATTGGCGAGCCGGAGCTCATATCAAGCGATGAGCGCTTGATTAATCTGCTTCATCGTGGTGTGTGACACCACGATGATCCATCTCCCACCGGCAGAGCCTATGCTGGGAGATGGTATCTATGGTAAACGTCGGGTTACTAAGCGCCGCTCGGCGCCTAGTAACCCGATGTGTACCATAGTTACCAGCGATCTCGCTGCTCCACATCGCTGGTGAGTCCGCCTTGTGACAGCTCACCAGCGATGTGAACGATATTGTTAGCGATCACGCGTGCACGTCATCGCTAACAATATCGCTAGCGATATTGAACTGTGTGACGGCCGCCTTAATATGATGTCACAATACCGGGATCTGAGGATCTTGTATTTCGAGGTCAGGGGCTCTCTGACGCCGTGTTGCTGCCTGTTTCGTTGTCTTCCTCTTTTGACACTGCAGTGCGGTGGACAAGAGAGCAGTAACTGGTTAATAACAAGAAGTATGGAGTGTACTAACTGAGCCATAAACCCTCCCCATACCATGTCCCGCAGACATTGTAGGATTACTATATGGATTTTATTATTAGGGTACGGACACACTGGCGTGAAACTTGGATGAGTGCAATGTGTGATTTCATCACATTGCACTCGGACCAATGTTAATCGATGTCTGAGAGCAGATTGGCGCGTGTCGGACGCTTTTCACACCGAGACTCACCAATGCAAGTCTATGGGTCTGACAAAATTACATACCGCACACGGATCATCTGAGAGGTATCAGTTTTTTTTCACTGATACATTCTCATTCTGTAACCGAGAACAATGTAACATGTTCCTGTAATTGATTCTACACTAATAGCTGCTGAGGAAAGAACAGATTGCACACGGATGTGATCTGAGAGAAATGTCGGACACTCGCACAGCAGTTGGATTCCAAATGGACCAAAAACCGATGACACTCATCCGACTCTCCTGGATGAGAAACAGACCGATTTTAAGGCGGCGGAAGACAGTGTAGCGCCATGTCCTCAACTCTGTGCTGTGCACAGACAGTGTACCACCATGTCCTCAGCTCCGTGCTGTGCAAAGACAGTGTACCACCATGTCCCCAGCTTTGTGCTGTACACAGTGTGCCCCCATGTCCTCAGCTCTGTGCACAGTGTACCACCATGTCCTCAGCTCTGTGCTGTACACAGTGTGCCCCCATGTCCTCAGCTCTGTGCACAGTGTACCACCATGTCCTCAGCTCCGTGCTGTGCACAGTGTACCACCATGTCCTCAGCTCCGTGCTGTGCACAGTGTACCACCATGTCCTCAGCTCCGTGCTGTGCAGTGTACCACCATGTCCCCAGCTCCGTGCTGTGCACAGTGTACCACCATGTCCCCAGCTCTGTGCTGTGCACAGTGTACCACCATGTCCTCAGCTTCGTGCTGTGCACAGTGCACCACCATGTCCCCAGCTCCGTGCTGTGCACAGACAGTATAGCATCATGTCCTCAGCTCCGTGCTGTGTACAGTGTACCACCATGTCTTCAGCTCCATGCTGTGCACAGTGTACCACCATATCCTCAGCTCTGTGCATAGACAGTGTACCACCATGTCCTCAGCTCTGTGCTGTGTACCACCATCTCCCCAGCTCTGTGCTTTGTACAGACAGTGTACCGCCATATCCGCAGCTCCGTGCTGTGCACAGACAGTGTACGGTACACTGTCTGTGCACAGTATGAAGCTGAGGACATGGTGGTACACTGTGCACAGCACGGAGCTGGGGAGATGGTGGTACACTGTCTGTGCACAGCACAGAGCTGAGGACATCCCAGAAGAGAGAGACAGGCCACAGACGGGCGGCAGGACAAGACTGAGCCCACCTGGAAGAACAACAACACCCAGCACCCAACACACTGACCAGAAATCATATAGGACAGGCAGGTAGGAGAACTACAACTCCCGACATGCCACACCCTGCCAACTCAGGAAGGTGGCAGCAGCTGCACGGAGGCAGACACACGGTACAGATGCCATTATCACCACACACAGTGCCAGCCACAACCTCAGTCCTCATGCACCCCCGTCCTCCTCTCCTCTGTCCTCCTGCATCCCCGTCCTCCTCTCCTCCTGCACCCCCGTCCTCCTCTCCTCCTGCACCCCCATCTTCCTCTCCTCTGTTCTCCTGCACCCCCCTCCTCCTCTCCTCTGTCCTCCTGCACCCCCGCCCTTCACTCCTCTGCCCTCCTGCACCCCCGCCCTGCTCTCCTCTGCCCACCTGCACCCCCATCCTGCTCTCCTCTGTCCCTCCTGCTGCTCCTCTTGCACCCCCGCCCTTCTCTCCTCTGCCCTCCTGCACCCCCGCCCTGCTCTCCTCTGCCCTCCTGCACCCCCATCCTCCTCTCCTCTGTCCCTCCTGCACCCCCGTCCTCTTCTCCTCTGCCCTCCTGCACCCCCGTCCTCCTCTCCTCTGCCTTCCTGCACCCCCGTCCTGCTCTCCTCTGCCCTCCTGCACCCCCGCCCTGCTCTCCTCTGCCCTCCTGCACCCCCTTCCTGCTCTCCTCTGTCCTCCTGCACCCCCATCCTCCCCTCTTCCCCTCCTGCTGCTCCTCTGTCCCTCCTGCACCCCGTCCTCCTCTCATCTGTCTTCCTGCTGCTCCTCTGTCCTCTTGCACCCCTGGTCTTCCTCTCCTCTGTCCCTCCTGCTGCTCCTCTGTCCTCCTGCACCCCCATCCTCCTCTCCTCTGTCCCTCCTGCACCCCCGTCCTCCTCTCATCTGTCTTCCTGCTGCTCCTCTGTCCTCTTGCACCCCTGGTCTTCCTCTCCTCTGTCCCTCCTGCACCCCCGTCCTCCTCTCCTCTTGCACCCCCGTCCTCCTCTCCTCTGTCCCTCCTGCACCCCCGTCCTCCTCTCTTCTGCCCTCCTGCACCCCCGTCCTCCTCTCCTCTGCCCTCCTGCACCCCCGTCCTGCTCTCCTCTGCCCTCCTGCACCCCCGCCCTGCTCTCCTCTGCCCTCCTGCACCCCCGTCCTGCTCTCCTCAGCCCTCCTGCACCCCCGCCCTGCTCTCCTCTGCCCTCCTGCACCCGTCCTCCTCTCCTCTGTCCCTCCTGCACCCCCGTCCTCCTCTCCTCTGCCCTCCTGCACCCCCGTCCTCCTCTCCTCTGCCTTCCTGCACCCCCGTCCTGCTCTCCTCTGCCCTCCTGCACCCCCGCCCTGCTCTCCTCTGCCCTCCTGCACCCCCGCCCTGCTCTCCTCTGCCCTCCTGCACCCCCGTCCTGCTCTCCTCTGTCCCTCCTGCTGGTCCTCTTGCACCCCCGTCCTCCTCTCCCCTGTCCCTCCTGCTGCTCGGCTGTCCTCCTGCACCCCCATCCTCCTCTCCTCTGTCCCTCCTGCACCCCTATCCTCCTCTTCTCTGCCCTTTCTGCTGCTCCTCTATCCTCCTGCACCCCTGTCCTCCTCTCCTCTCCTCTGTCCTTCCTGCTGCTTCTCTGTCCCTCCTGCACCCCGGTCCTCTCCTCTGTCCCTCCTGCACCCCCATCCTCCTCTCCTCTGTCCCTCCTGCTGCTCCTTGTATTCTCTATACCCTGAGTGAGTACAGATCCCCCCGGTGTGGACAGATCCCCTACTGATTGTAGCCCCACCTCCTCCCGGTGTTCCCGCCCCCTCCACGGTGTCCGAGCCTTACCCTGTTTGCTTAGTCTCCTCCAGGTTGTCGGTGCTGAGGATCTGGGGGAACATCTGTCACACCAGGGCGAGCAGCGGCAGGCAGAGGAAGATCTCCACCATAATCTCCGGCAGTAGCTGCAGGGGAGTGCGAGGTCCCCGGCTGCGCCTCCACCCGCTGCACCTCCGCCGGCTCCCCGTCCTATCTCACTGCCACCGCCTGACAGGAAGGAACAGTCTGTACGGAACCCAGAAGTGCGGGTTCCGTTCAGCGTCCCAGCAACTTCCTGCCTGACCCGGTGATAGGAGCGCTCTCACCTACGGGGCACATGCGGGCGGCAATGCAATGCCGGCGCTGCACTCTGCTCCGGCAGTGACACCCCCCTCCCCCACAAAGACTCCGGTTTTCATATGGAGTCTCGGGGAGGGGAGGGAAGTAAAAAAAAAAAAAAAAAAGAATTGAAAAAAACCCTCTCCCCTGTTGCCGCCCCCTGCGACCTGCCGCCCTAGGCACCGGCCCTCAAGTGCCTAGCTGTAAATACGGCCCTGGCTGACGCCACATCACAGGGGCTGTCACTGATTTTTGGCGCTTTTTTGTGTTTATATAAGATTGTTTCCATTGTGCTCTTGATGTTCCCTGAGGAAGGAGCTCGGATAGAGGCTCTGAAACGCGTAGGATAGAATAAAGAAACATCTGCCCAGTTAACTCTTTGTTTCCTGGTGATTCCTGGTGGCAGCGCGGGCAATTCGGCATTTTGTCCCATTACAGCACACCTTCCATAGTAGATTTACTGAGGGTTTAAATCTTAGCTCTGATTTACCGTATGTTACTTTTATTGACATACAAAAAATTATCTAATGTGCTCAGTACACATACAAAGGTTTTTCTACAATGATGTAACTAATGTGGCACTGCTTTGCATGGTTAGATTTGATGCTATAAATGTATAATTGTTATGTTACTGTAAGCAGTGCCAATATGCCATATATTTATATTTGCTAAGTATTTTGCATTTTAATGTTACCTATGGATAGCCTTGCATCTGTAAATGTGTAACAAGTTTTGAGCTTAAATCTTCAGCTCACATTCATTGATTATTCACCTATATGCATTAATAGGCATGTGTTTTTATTGTACAAAAGGAAGTAGGGGGGAGGTTTCCTAATGCTGTTGATAAAGGAGGTGATCCGAAATGCGTCCAGCATGCAGGATCACGTTCCCCTTTTCAATCACGTCTTCATGTTTTAACTTGCACAAATAAATTTGGATATATGAAGAATCGAGTGGCAGTCTTTTGCATTTCCTATCTTTTTGTAGTAGTGGTTGTAGTTTCCGTGCAGCTCCTCTTAACACCTCCAGATTTGGATTGTAGATAACTACAATAGAAACCCGGTTGTTTTCTTCATTAGATTTATAATGTATGAGATGATTCCTTTATATTCTGATGGCTCTTGTAATCTGGTTCTCGATTGCTCTTGGATAGTAGCCCTGGTTCAAATAGTTCTTTCTGAGGTCCTCAAGGTGATTGTCTCTATCAGTACGGTTGGAACATATCCAATTGTATCTGATGGCCTGGCTGTACACAATAGAGTTTTTTATGTGTTTTGGATGAAAACTGTCCCATTGAAGATATGTTGGACGGTCAATTGACTTCCTTTACAGGGATGTCTCTACTTCATTGTTCCGTACCTTGATGATGGTGTCCAGAAAGTTGATTTATATATAGAGTCATTACAAACAGAGGGATCTATTTCAACTGTTTATTTATGTAAATGATTATGGCTTACAGCAATGAAAACCCAAAGGTTATCTCAGAAAATTAAATCATTATCATGATCAATCATTATCATCATTATCTCAGAAAATTAAATTAGGGAGGATGAAGGGTTAAAAACCACGCTACTGTATTCCACCAGACATCAAAGAGTAAATATGATATTGATTTATAAGTTAATGTGTTGTAGGGCTCCCAGAAATGCCGTGAAACATGGCAATATTAGGTCCCTTTCATATCAGCGTTTTTTGCTGATTGTGGCTGATTGTGGCAGATTTGGCAGATTTACCGCATCTGCCGCCTAACAGTCACACTTGCGGCACCGATCCAGCAAGTCCCATGCATTCTCTATGGGACTTGTGGCAGGTGCGGCAAGTGCGGTTTTGCCATGGTCCGGCACTTGTGGCCGCTCAAAAAAACCACAGCTAACAACGTTTTTTTGCCTGGCCGCAACTGCCAGACTTTCCGGATCATGGCAAAACCGCACTTGCTGATCCTGCTGCAAGCCCCATAGAGAATGAATGGGGCTTGCTGCAAGTGTGCCGCGAGCGCAGCTGTTATGCAGCAGATGCAGTAAATCTGCCGCAAATCAGCGAAAACGCTGATGTGAAAGGGGCCTTACATTGATTTTTGATGATATTCTAATTCATTGAGATGCACTAGTAATAGATTTCAGCTGGTGTCATGACTTTTTATGTCTTTATGGATCTTTCTTTCTTTATGTGTTCAATATTATTTCCTTGTGTAATTTCTCATTAATAAGAATAACTTAATTTATGGACATCTATGATTTGATTTGTTTTCCTGTGTGGATTGGATGGGTTGTTACCGACATGTGAGAAATTCATGTCAACAGCATCTTTGGAAATATATTTACTTATATTACTTACCATGTTTCCTCGAAAATAAGGCGCCCCGAAAATAAGACGTAGTGGGGTTTTGGCCAGGCTGCTTAATATAAGGCACCCTGAAAATAAGACATGGCAAAAAAAAAATTGATACCTCACGTTACCGCTATTGCCGGAGCCTGCCTCTGCCGCGGCTTCTACTGCTTGCCGCCACCACCGCTTTATTTGTTCCTTCGTGTTCTCCTCCTGTGTGTACTGGGTGCTGCTCAATGGACATGTGTGATAGTAAGCCGTCAGCCAATCAGGCGTACATCTCCTGTATGAAGGTCATCTGCGCCACTCAGCGTAAATGTACGATATTTCGTCTTCAAATCAGACGCCACCAGCCACCGCCTGATTGGCTGGTGGCTTACCATCGTACATCTACGTTGAGTGGCGCCCGAATATGTACACACCGGGTGACAAGGGACGAATCAAGAGACGACGGTGGTGGCAGCGGTAAGCTTCGGCAGGCTCCGGCAATAGTAGCACTGTGTGTGTGGCTGACTGTGTGTGGCTGAAGATGCATGATGCAGGCTACAGAGGGATATTGGGAGATGATAGGGATGCTGATGGATGATGGGGCTACAGAAGGATATTGGGAGATCATGGGGATGCTGATGGATGATGGGGCTACAGATGGATATTGGGGGATGATGAGTGGGGCTACAGAGGGATATTGGGAGATGATGGAGAATGCTGATGGATGATGGGGGCTACAGAGGGATATTGGGGGATAATGGGGGCTGCAGATGGATGATGGGGCTTAAGATGGTTGATGGGAATATTGAGGGATGATGAAAATATTGGGGGATGATGGGAACTGTAGATGGATGATGAATGGATGGATGTATGACACAGTTTGGTTATGTTGGTTTGTGATGGCAACTGCTGTACAGTATATATTAAATGTTCATTTTTTTTGTTCATCAATAAATGTGAATTCTTCTTCATGGAGATAAGACACCCCCTGAAAATAAAACATGGTGCATCTTTCGGAGCAAAAATTAATATAAGACAGTGTTTTATTTTTGGGTAAAAGAGGTAGTATATTTATTTGATCTCTCAAGCATATAAAGGCACCGTAAACAATTGTATGGCACAGAGTTGCATAAATCAGATTTCCACATTGTATAAGACTGTAAAAATATGTGATTTTTGTCATGTAAATAAGTCATCTAGTCATTAATGATGGCCACTTTACACATCCCGATATCGGCGTCCAACTCCGACCAAAAGTCACGTGGTTCGTGCGTTGGCCCCGATATCGTTCGTGCATTGTATAGTTTAAATGTCCAATACGATGCACAGACGACGCCACAACGATATCGGGGATCGAATGAGCCTGCTCTCGAACTGCCCGATATTGGATGGACGTTGGAGCAGGATCGTGCTGTGTAAACGCCCAACTACGATGTGCAGTACAACGTCCCCTATTCTCTCCCATGTTAAATGGTCGTTCCTGGGTCGGCCGTACAAGGGGGGCGTAGACATCGCTGGTGCGTTGTACGCCGATATCGCGCTGTGTAAATCTCTGATGCGATCTTGAAAATCTGGCCCGAAAAAGCGCGCTCCGTGGCGTCGGATCCAATATCGGACCGACGTTGGGACGTGTAAAGTGGCCATAAGAGTCATTTTACATTTTTCTTCCACCTTTAACACCTTTGGTGCAGGCCAATTTATTCATTTTTGCGCTTTTTGTTTTTTTCCTCCTCTTCTTCCAAAAGCCATGACCTCTTTATTTTTATGTTGACAGTTGTACAAGGGCTTGCTTTTTGCAGGATATTTTGGAATCACACCATTCATTTTACTATATCATATACTAAATAGTGGGAAAAAAATTCCAAGTGGGGTGAAATGATAAGAAACATGCAATTCCTTTATTATTTTTTGGGGTTTTGATCCTACAACATTTTTTTGTGTCGTTAAAATTACCTGAAAACATGACTTTAAACGTCAGTATGATTACAGAGATACCAAACTTCCATGTTATTTTTTTTTCTCTATTTATTGTAATTAGTACAAAAAATTCATGTGTGTATAGTACATTTTTGTGATGCCATTTTCTGAGACTTGCAGCAAATTTATTTTCCATCAGTGGAACATGGCGGGTGATTTTTGTTTGGTGGGGTGAACTGATGTTTTAATTGATACCATTTTGGGATACATATTATGTTGCTATAATCATTTATTGTATTTTACTTAGTGAAATGTACTGACTGAAAAAACATAACTCTGGATGTTTATTTTTTTTCTCGTTACATTTTATTAATAGTTAATACTCTTTATATATATTGATTGATTGATTGGAGTTTACAAACACAGCAATACCGAATATGTATATTTTTTAATGTCCTTATTTTTAACAGGGGGGAGTGATTATTCAAAATTTGTATATTTTTTAAAACTTTTTCACTTAAATTGTTAGTTTTGCTGGGGGACTTGAACTTGCGATCATCCAATTGTTTAAACAATTTCCTGTCATACCACAGTATTGCAGAATAGTGGCTACAGAACGTCTATACACCCTTAAAATACCAGATTTTTGTCAATCATTTCAGAACTTTTTCCCCCTTTTCATTTGAGCTATAGTCTATACCAGTGATGGCGAACCTATGGCACGCGTGCCAGGGGTGGCACGCAGAGCCGCCTCCGCTGGCACGCGGCCTCGCCACCATACTGCCGCTTTGATCTGCCGGCGTGTGCTGCGCTGCCGGCAGATCAAAGCTGTGTCTGAGCAGAGGAGACATTTCTCCTCTCTCACACTTCTAGGCCCGCCCTCCCGGCCAGCGTCATGTGACAGCAGTCACGTGACGCGCCCGGCATCACGTGACCGCCCTCAGCGCTGGAGACAGGATGCAAGCTGCAGCAGCGGTGAAGAAAGGTGAGTATGAAAGTTTTTTTTTTTTTTACCAGCAGCCAGGATGGGGCAATACAAGAAGGAGGAGGATGGGGCCATACAAGAAGGAGGATGATGGGGCAATACCTGGAGGAGGAGGAGGATGGGGCAATACCTAGAGGAGGAGGATGATGGGGCCATACAAGGAGGATGATGATGGGGCAATACCTGGAGGAGGAGGAGGATGGGGCAATACAAGGAGGAGGAGGATGATGGGGCAATGCTTGGAGGAGGAGGATGATGGGGCAATACCTGGAGGAGGGGGATGATGGGGCAATACTAGGAGGAGGAGGATGATGGGGCAATACCTGGAGGAGGAGGATGATGGGGCAATACCTGGAGGAGGATGATGATGGGGCAATACCTAGAGGAGGAGGATGATGGGGCCATACAAGGAGGAGGATGATGGGGGCAATACCTGGAGGAGGATGATGGGGGCAATACCTGGAGGAGGAGGATGATGGGGCAATACAAGGAGGAGGATGATGGGGCAATACAAGGAGGAGGAGGATGATGGGGCAATACCTGGAGGAGAAGGATGATGGGGCAATACCTGGAGGAGGAGGATGATGGGGCAATACGTGGAGGAGAAGGATGATGGGGCAATACCTGGAGGAGGAGGATGATGGGGCAATACTAGGAGGAGGAGGATGGGGCAATACAAGGAGGAGGAGGATGGGGCAATACCTGGAGGAGGAGGATGGATGATGGGGCAATACTAAGAGGAGGATGGATGGATGGATGGATGGATGGGGCAATACTAAGAGGAGGATAGATGGATGGATGGATGGGGCAATACTAGGAGGAGGATGGATGGATGGGGCAATACGAAGAGGAGGCAGGATGGATGGGGCAATACTAAGAGGATGATGGATGGGGCAATACTAATAGGGGGCAGGATGGGGCATATTATTATGTCATGGGGTAGGATGGGGCATATTGTTATGTGATGGGGCAGGATGGGGCAATACTAACAAGGGGCAGGATGGGGCATATTGTTATGTGATGGCAGGATGGGGCATATTATTATGTGATGGGTTGATGGGACATATTATTATGTGATGATGCATATTATTATGTGATGGGGACAAGATTGGGGCAGATTACTATGTAATGGAGGCTAGAATAGGGCAATACTACCAGGGGGCAAGTTGGGGCATATTACTATGTGATGGGGACAAGGGTGGTGCAATAATACCAAGGGACAAGGATGGGGTACATTACTGCTGGATGGGGCATATTACTACATGGGGACAAGGATGAGACACATTACTGCAGGATGGGGCATATTACTACAAGGGGAGAAGGATAGGGCATTACTGCAGGATGGGGAATATTGCTGCAAGAGGACAAGGATAGGGCATTACAACAGGATGGGGCATTACTACATGATGGGGCAGGATAGGGACATTACCACAAGGGGACAAGGATGGGACATTACCGAAGGGGACAAGGATGGGGCATACCACAAGGGTGTAAGGATGAAGACATTACTACAAGAAGGGGGTCAGGATAGGAATATTACTGCCAGGAGAGGGTCAGGATGGAGCACAACTGCAAGGAGAGGGTCAGGATGGATCATATAGCTAGGAGAGGATCAGAATGGAGCAAAAAGCTAGAAGGAGCGGATCAGGATGGAGAACATAGCTAGAAGGAGGTGGTCAGGATGGAGCACATAACTACAAGGAGAGGGTCAGGATGGGACACATTACTAGAATGAGAGGGTCAGGATAGGACACATTACTAGAAGGAGACGATCAGAATGGAGCACATTACTACAAGGAGAGGGTCAGGATGGAGCACATTACTACAAGGAGAGGATCTGGATGGAGCCCGTAACTAGAAGGAGACGGTCAGGATGGAGCACATAGCTAGAAGAGGAAGGACAAGATGGAGCACATAACTACAATGGGAAGGTCAGGATGGGAAACATTACTACACGGAGAGAGTCAGGATGGAGCACATAGCTACAAGGAGAGGGTCAGGATGGGACACATTACTGCAAGGAGAGGGTCATGATGGAGATATTACTACAAGATGAGGACCATGATTTCAGTATGAAATCTGCTTGTATTCCATGATAAAATCTATCTCCTATCTGTCTAATATTCTGCATTTTTTCCATGCAGATCAGTCCACCTGCTGTGTCTAGAAAGGGCAGTGGCAGCGGCTCAGCTTCAATGTCCAATACACATGAGCTGTCTGACCACTGCCGAAGAGAAGAGAAGACTGCAAAGGTAAGTTTAAAATCAATTAATTGTTAAAATAATTGAATTGATCATCAATGTTTCAGGACTACAAGCCCTGCACAGGGAAGAGAGTTAGCATCTGCTGGCTCTCCCCCCTGTGCAGCGCTTGTGATTACTACTCCTGCTGTAATTTAGGTTATATTATCGTGTTGGCACTTCGCCATAAATAATTTTGTTTTAGGTTGCAGTTTGGGCACTCGGCCTCAGAAAGGTTCGCCATCACTGGTCTATACAATGCAATTGAAAAACAAACTAAAATCTTTTGGAGTGTAAAAAGGAGAATAAAGAACTAAAACAATGTGGTTGCATAAAAAAAAGCACAACCTAGCTGAAATACCCTTTGAATTTATGATAGCATGGCACAGATTGTGAGGGCATCTCCTATATATAGCCGTCTTCAGGTCATCCACAGATATTCCATTAAATTAAGGGCTGGGCTCCAGCTGTGCCATTCCACAACTTTAAAATTCTTCTGACAAAGCAACTCCTTTGTCGATTTGGAGGTACGCTTAGGATTGATGTGTAAAGGGTGACATTTCTATACATCAGCCGTTTAGCAGTGGCCTAAAGGTTTTAACGCAGAATTGAATAATATTTGGAATTAACAATTCCTTCCACCTTGACTAAAGCCCCAGCTCCAACCACCAAAAACATCCGCAAAGCATATTGTTGCCGCTACAATGCCTCAGTATAGGTATGGTGTTCTATTAGTTATGTACAGTGTTGGCTTTGTGCCAAACATACCTTTGGGAATTATGGAAAAAAAAGTTAAGTCTCAGTTTAATCAGACCATACCACAGTTTTTCATATGCTTTTGATAGACTTGACTTAGATTTTGGCAAATCATAGGTTTGGATTTTTTCATTTTTAAGAAAAGGCTTGCAATTTTCCAACCTACACAACAGGCCAGACAAATGAAGAATATGGGAAATTGTTGTCACTTGCAGTACACAACCAGTACTTGCCAAAAATTTCTGCAGCTCCCTTAATGTTGCTGTAGGTCTCGTGATAGCCTCCTAGTCCTGTTTTCTTTTTGTCTTTTGATCAATTTTTGAGGGACTATTGTGTCAAAGTTAAGGAATTTGTTGATGACCGTTTTCACAGTGTTTAATTTTATATCTAAGGCCCTGGAGAAAAATGTTATCTGACCGATAACCTTTAAAATGAGATCCTTTTGATGTGTTGTAAGCTGTTTAAGGCCATGGATTTTACTATACAATGCAACTAAGTAAATGAAAATCCTATGATATCAGCTAAGCTGAAATGGGGTTAATAAGAATTACTTTAACCCCTTTACGACCCAGGGCTTGCCTATTGTTTCTAGGTCGCCTCCCTCCCTTTGATGTGAGCTCACACACTGAGCTCACATCATTCCCCAGATATGTTGACTTCTCTGATCAGTCAACATGTGCAGCTAACAGGTGTTAGTGGATTGGAGATCCACCAATGCCTGTTAACCCATTAGATCTCACTGTTAAACTCTGACAGCGCAATCTGACATGTGTTGTGCTATTCTGTACCAGCATCAGTGACCCCGTGAGGCTATAAATGGGTGCCGATGTGTTGCCATCACAGCAAGGGGTCAGATTATTACCCCTGTCGCTGTCATGACTCACTTCCTGTGAACACTGGCTGACTGTCGGCTTTCACAAGAGACGATTATTTCTGTTGTACAGAGCCATGCATCAGAACAGCTCTGTACTGCAAAAGCAATTGGACACTGCAAAAAAAAACAAAATTCAAATCACCACCTTAAAGGCAACCTGTCAGGTCGGTCTAC
Organism: Allobates femoralis; assembly: GCA_033576535.1. Taxonomy (NCBI): domain Eukaryota; kingdom Metazoa; phylum Chordata; class Amphibia; order Anura; family Aromobatidae; genus Allobates; species Allobates femoralis. Next base: position 216,960,437 of record JARQOC010000002.1, on the reverse strand, counting down.
TCTCCTAACCTATCACTACTTGTCCCTGCACCTTGGTAGCTGTTCCCTAACCATCCCTGTCTGTGCTAAACGTGCCCTATAAAGATTCAGGAAAATTCTTTTAAACTTACAGCAGTCTCCATCCGGAGACTGGAAAGGCGGGTTAAGGGGCTCCATTGTCCCCTCCTCGGTGGCTCTCGAGACACCCCGCTGGGCGTCATCAGTCTTTCTGATGTCCCCCCTGGTGCTATGTTAACTGAATGCAGCACTGAATGCAGCGTGTCTGCTGCATTCAGGGAAGAGGTCTTTCATGTCTCTAGCCCCCCTGTAAGCTGTTAAAAAGACTTTATAAAGTGTATAGATAAGGAGTCCAAAGGGACTTACTCAGTAATGAATCATCGCTGTTGCTGGTGTCCTCTCCGCCTCCAGCCTCCTTTATGTGTCATCACTGAGGGCTGGAGGTGACACAGGGAGGGCTGGAGGCAGGTAGGACACGAGCAACAGCAATGACTCATTACTGAGTAAGTCCCTCCTGACTCCTTATCTGTACACTTTATAAAGTCTTTTTTAATGCTTACAGGGGGGCTAGAAACATGGTGGACTCCTTCCCTGAATGCAGTAGACATGCTGCATTCAGTTAGCATAGCACCAGGTGGGTGACAGGTCCTCTTTAAATACAGTCATATGAAAAAGTTTGGGCACCCCTCTTAATCTTACTCATTTTTTTTAGTTTAAAATTGGGTTTTTGCAACAGCTATTTCAGTGTGATATATGTAATAACTGATGGACACAGTAATATTTCAGGATTGAAATGAGGTTTATTGTACTAACCGAAAATGTGAAATATGCATTATTTCAAAATTTGACAGGTGCAAAAGTTTGGGCACCTCAACAGAAAAGTGACATTAATATTTAATAGATCCACCTTTTCCAAAAATAACAGCCTCTAGTCGCTTCCTGTAGCTGTTAATGAATTCCTGGATCCTGGATGAGGATATTTTTGACCATTCCTCTTTACAAAACAATTCCAGTTCAGTTAAGTTTGATGGTCGCCGAGCATGGACAGCCCACTTCAAAACATCCCACAGATGTTCAATGATATTCAGGTCTGTGGACTGGGATGGCCATTCCAGAACATTGTAATTGTTCCTCTGCATGAATGCCTGAGTAGATTTGGAGCGGTGTTTTGGATCATTGTCTTGCTGAAAGATCCATTCCCGGCGTAACTTCAACTTTGACACTGATTCTTGAACATTATTCTCAAGAATCTGCTGATACTGAGTGGAATCCATGCAACCTTCAATTTTAACAAGATTCCCGGTGCCGTCATTGGCCACACATCCCCAAAGCATGATCGACCCTCCCCAAAATTTGACAGTGGGTAGCAAGTGTTTTTCTTGGAATGCTGTGTTTTTGTGGCGCCATGCATAACGCCTTGTTGTAAGACCAAACAACTCAATCTTTGTTTCATCAGTCCACAGGACCTTCTTCCAAAACGAAAATGGCTTGTCCAAATGTGCTTTTGCATACCTCAGGCAACTCTGTTTGTGGCGTGCATGCAGAAACGGCTTCTTTCGCATCACTCTCCCATACAGCTTCTCCTTGTGCAGTGTGCGCTGTATTGTTGACCGATGCACAGTGACACCATCTGCAGCAAGATGATACTGCAGGTCTTTGGAGGTGGTCTGTGGATTGTTTTTGACTGTCCTCACCATTCTTCTTCTCTGCCTTTCTGATATTTTTGTTGGCCTGCCACTTCGGGCCTTTACAAGAACTGTCCCTGTGGACTTCCATTTCCTTACTATGTTCCTCACAGTGGAAACTGACAGGTTAAATCTCTGAGACAACTCTTTGTATCCTTGCCCTGAACAACTATGTTGAACTATCTTTTTTTTAAGATCATTTGAGAGCTGTTTTGAGGAGCCCATGATGCCACTCCTCAGAGAAGATGCAAATAGGAGAACAACTTGCAAGTGGACACCTGAAATAGCTTTTCTCATGATTGGATACACCGGGCTATGAAGTACAAAGCTCAATGAGGTTACCAAACCAATTTAGTGCTTCAGTAAGTCAGTAAAAAGTAGTTAGGAGTATTCAAATCATGAAAATCAGAAGGGTACCCATACTTTTGCACCTGTCAAAATTTGAAATAATGCATATTTCACAATTTTGGTTAGTGCAATAAACCTCATTTCAATCCTGAAATATTACTGTGTCCATCAGTTATTACATATATCACACTGAAATAGCTGTTGCAAAAAAACAATTTTAAACAAAAAAAAAATTTGTAAGATTAAGAGGGGTGCCCAAACTTTTTCATTTGACTGTATTAACAGCTATAACTACTATGTAATATAAATTTAAATGTGATTGGCTAATCCAGTTATAAGAGGGTGTTCACACATATCACATTAAAACCCTGTGCCCATGTGCATTGTTTGATGCTTTTTCTGATACAGGATTTGACAATCTGCATCAAAATCTGCATGGCTATCCTCAGGCCAGCAAAGTCTATGACAGGTCACAAGGGCTGTGCCCAGGTTGCTTTTTTCCATTGCACATGTGGTTCAGATTTCTTTTTTCTGCCCCAAAATCTGCAGAGAAAAAAAAACAGCGTTGGCACAGCACTTCTGACCTTTCACAGACTTTGCTGGCTTCAGGATATACAGGCAGATTCTCAAAACCTGCATCAAAAAAAGTATCATACAATGCACATTGGACATAGGGCTTTAGTATAATTTTTATATGACAAAATCATGTGAGCAGTAATTGGTATACAACTTTCTTGTTTGGTTTTACTGCAGTTGGATTAATTCTAAGTATTTTCTCCTTTGCTTTATAGTAAATGATTCTAATGAGTAAGGCTGGCTTCACACCAGGTTTTTTGCCTGTCCGTGTGGATCCTGTAGTTTGCAGGAGCAGACGGACCGGAACAGATGTGTGCAAACGGATGGCCATTATGCCTCCGGATTCAGTTTTTTCAAGGATCCGTTTTCCACATAGAAAAGCTGCAGCAAGCCGTGCAGCTATAGGAAATAAAGTTAATGTGAGTTCCGGGAAGGAGAGAGAGAGCTCCGGAAAAGAGATGAGGCTGGGAGGACCATTGCATTTCTTCTGAGCATGCTCAGTAACTAAAACCGGATCCGGGAAATGATTCAGTTTTTTTCCCAAATCTGGCACTATAGACTTCCATTATGTGTGCACCAGATCGCGCCGGAGTCGTTTCTGTCCGGTTTTGTTCGATATGCCCAAAAACGGTGCAGTCTACAATTTTGGGTCCTGAAAAAAACAGGATAAAAAACGAATCCTGGACTGAATTCACATAAACAGATGGCCATATATGACCAATCCGTACCCATAGGGATACATGGGAGGCAAAACCGGATCCCTACCTATTCGTTTAAAAACGGATAGACCCAGATCCCCAAAACCGTGGTGTGAAGCCAGCCTAAAAGTTCACTATTTTATACTAGGATCAGTCTGTAATTACCTTCCATGACTTCTCTGAGGTTTGTACAAGTACACTGAGAAGCTCCTGTAAGACACAAAGTTTCTTCTTCAGCTTCCGCTCCCTGTGCAGGGCTTCCTGCAAAATGATAAGAGATCTTAATAAATTACTCATTTAACAATTTTCTGGTGGCCACAAACTTATGAATATCTTTGAACTGACAAACCTTTTAGATAAATAAGTAAATACCTGAACTAACAATAAGGGTGCTTTCACATTAGCGTTCTGCGGAGGGGAGCCGCAATGTACGCGCAGCACCGCAGGTCCCTATCTTTAGAATGGGAGCACACGGTGCTGCGCTTGACTGTGCATGACCGTGACCGTGTGCACCCATTCACTCCCATATGTGATCTGTGCGCAGGCGGATGCCCGCGCACAAATCACCCAGTCTCGTCTGCACAAGAAATGCAACATCCGCCTGCGCACAGATCACATATGGGAGTGAATGGGTGCGCACGGTCATGCGCAGTCAAGATAGGGACCTGCGGTGCTGCGTGTACATTGCGGCTCCCCTCCGCAGAACGCTGCGGAGGGGAACGCTAATGTGAAAGTAGCCTAAGTGATTATTTAGATTGGTCTAGCAATCCTTAATGGCATAACAAAAAAAAGACTGAGGCCCTGATTTATTAAGACTGGCGGGTCATACACTAGTCTTAATAGGTGTGCATCACCAACAAAATAATCTTGATCCAAAATAAGTGGCTCATATGCATCACATAAAGGTAAACTCCAACTAAAGGACAAGATGCAAGCCCAGATTTTAAAAACATAATAATTGAGACATGTTTAACAAAAGACACAAGGAAGGTTAGTGCATAACTATATATATATATATATATATGCATATATATTTATATTTTTTTAATATATTGAATATTTCTCCTTTAAATATATTACAGAGAATTGTTAATCTAAATATATATTTTATACTTCACCACCACATTTAGTGACTATATTGATTCTGTGGTAGCCCTAAGGAGATAGGATGACAGAAAGAACCCTCCCAGAGAAATGTGCATCGGGTGTCACGGGTCCCTGCTCTACGTAACCTATTGGCCTGGATTCACTTCCTCTGGGTAATATTCATGTTTATTAATTTTGTATCTTGACACTTTTTTGTGTTTCCTGAATCCCATGATATTATGCTTAAAACAAGAGTCTTTTCCCCCAGTGCTTTCTCTGATCTCCCTCACTTGGAATGTTTATATAAGTGCTACCACAGTGACTGAAAGTTCAGCATTTTTCTTTTAAAGTGTGATTGACTCGCCCCGTGGGGGCCATGGGGTACTCTGAGCCAAGCCGGTGAACGTTGCTGGGGATGTCACGGTGGCGTGACCTGGTCCGTGGCCCCAGAGTGGTCAATCAAAAGGGGATGGGGACTCTTCTTTGGGAAGTGGTGATGAGGGAAGGTTGCTTTAGGGAGAGGAGTACCAGACCTGGGGATGCTTGTTCACATGATGCCATCCGCGGGTTGTGGCTAATAGTGGCCGCCGCAGCTACACAGTTCCACTGGGGTCGGTGACAAGGCAGCTTGGTTGGAAAGCCCTCCATGGGTAGAGCTGACCCCAGGGCTGCAGATGTTACTTAGTGAGTCGGTATAGGGTTGCTGGTCTTCTCCACTAGTCTAGAGCCCGGTATCTCTACTCTGCAGGCTGGTCCCTCCATATGGTATCAGTCGGTGTGGATGCGGGTGCCCCCGAGTGGATTGCTCACTACCTGGTCCCCTGGAACCCCTTCTATCTTCTGGAGCACCCTCTATCTCCTTTTCTCAGCTCATCTGTCCAGTCTTGCCTCTCTCCAGTCTTAGGACGAGCTCCCACTGGCTCCAGCCCCAGGACATCTCTTTCTAGATGTTGTCCCTCTCTGACAGACACTCTGGTCCTCACAGACTCCTTCAGCTCTTGCCAGCCACCCACTAACTGTCTTCTAGATGTTTATCTCATCCTTTAATATAGTCTATCACGTGTCCTGCGTCACTAATTTGTGTCCTCCCTGGCTTCACTCGCTCCTGGGTGCTCCCCTAACTCTGCTCTCCACTCCACCCATCCCTTCTACTTTGCTTCCTCCTCTCCAGACAGGATCAGGGACTGTGCTCCCCTTAAGGAGCAATTTCGCCCTAACACTGACCTAGAGTGGTGTAGTGTTGGCCCTGGTGTCTCGATACCGGTCAGTGTCCCTCCTTACCTGAGAGTGGAGTACTACACCACTGACTGGGGTGCAGTACCTCTGTAGTGACTGGATCCGCAGGGGGTGCCACATGATTACTTGTGTATGGTTGTTGTGATGCCATTTTCTTGGTGATTTTAGTAAACTGGAAGCAAAAGGTTGTCAGCTCTAAGGATAAAAGTTGTGTTTGACATTGTTTTATGTGTTAGTTTTCCATATTTGCTGGGCCAAATGTTTTGCATATTTTGTCATGGGTTGTCTAATTTTGCCTAAAAATGTTTTGTTTTGTTTGTTTGTGTTTTTTTTCAGTTAAAACATGCCAAAGACAAAGCCAAATTTCTCACCAGATGTCAGGAGGCTTATTATTTTGAGAGCGAAGTCAGGCAAAAGCCCAAAAGAGGAAGCTAAGGTATTCAACTGTTCTCAGAGTCAAGGGTCAAATAAATGAAGAATATGGGGTCAAAGTGAGTTGCCAAACTGTTGTGCGATGGCTAACAGCTGTAGGGTTGAATGCACGAGTTTCAATCAAGAAGCCTTTCACCTCTGCAAAGTACCAGAAGGTCCAACTTGAGTTTGCCAAAGAACACTGGAAAGAGGCAGATTGGTCTAAGGTGTTGTGGTCAGTTTTATCCAAGTTCAATCTGTTTGGTAGTGATGGCAAGCACTATTTATACCACCAAATTGGAAAACATAATGATGTAAAGTACCAAACATCTAAGGTGAAACATGGTGATGACAATGTCCTGGCTTGGGACTGCTTTTCTGCATCTGGGATTGGCTTCTACATAGAATTGATAGAAATATGAATGGTACCACGTACAGAATTATACTAGAGAATGTAATGCTACCACATGGTAAAACCAAAGTAGGCAGGGGCTGGAAATTCCAGCAAGACCACGATCCGAAGTACACATCAAATGTAGTCAAAAATTGGTTAGCAAAGAATAATGTTCGCTTGTTGCAATGGCCAAGACAATGATCTGATTTAAACCCTATAGAGCACCTTTGGGATGAGATACGGGTATGGGTCCCAACTCATCACCCTAGCAATAAAGATTAATTATTTGCAGATTTGCAAATGGAATGGCGCAAGACCCTCAAGTCTTGAATACTCCAGTGTCTTCAATGCCTAGTCGGTGTGCTGCAGTAATTAAAGGAAGAGATACAACAAAATACTAAGTTATGGCGGTATTACGGTAATTACTCTCTATGTTGTGATCAATAAATTGTATATGTAAAACAGTCAGTCATATTTCTTTAATTGAATGACCAAACCTATATTCAAAAGCATTTTGGTTAAACTGAAGGTCTTGCATGATGACAACTTCATGAACTTTCAATTCCTCACCAGGAAGATAGCATCGCAACAACCTGCCAGAAGTAACCACACTTTTAAAACAAAATGCAAAACTTTTGGTCGCTGCTGTATATAGTCATTATACATGCTTGTGCTAAATACACAGATATATATCTATAATAGCTACACCCTGTAAAATATTTAAAGGGGAAATATTCAATATAATTAAATATACTGTATATATATATATATATGTGTGTGTCTATATCTGCATATAGTGTATCATGTAGATGTACATTTAATGATATATTTTTTGTAATAACTGTTTATTGTAAAGGCCTTGTAACTAATATTTCTTATAGCAGGAGCCTCACGTGTTTTTCCTGTACTTGTATTTTTTACGCTTTTACTTGTGTGTTTTTTTTAAACATGTCTTAATAAATATTATGTTTTTAATATTAGGGCATGCATCTTGTTCTTTAGTTGGGGTTTAATGAGAAGTGTGTTGGACTAAAATGTGCTGAATTCATTAGGAGGCGCAAGCCACTTTAGGAATACAGCAAAAACTTGTCAGGGACTGAAGTAACATTTTTGAGGTAAGAAATGTTACAATTTTTGAGATATTTGATTAGTGGGTGTAGTCAAGCCCCATCTCAACTGTTCCCAAGCTCCACCCATTCTGGCACAGCTGGTGGAAGTGTGTCGCCCCACCTGGTCAGACGTCACAGATTGGGTACTGCACCTGTGGCGCCCCTGTGACTAGGTGCCACAGGGTAGTATTGCTCCTTAATAATAATGTGTTAACCCTGTAAAGTTGCCAGTTCAAGGTTCACCTTATGGAGTCTATTTTTACACCCACCTAGGACCACACCACTTAGAATAGGGGGGCCGGTAATTTAGTAGGTCCCAAAAAGTTGGGGGTGGAGCCTAGGATAGAGTAGTGGCAGGGAAAGTTTTAGTTAGTCAGTTAGTGCAGGTAAGGCAGTCAGCAAGGACGAGCCTGACAACAACGCTGCTGAGAGGAACCCCAACCTTCAAGGGGGGAACCAGGACAGAGGGCGACGGACCAGGACTGTTTGGAGCCGGCTGGTCACGTTGGGGAATCATCGGCAGTGCGGGTAGCCATAGCGGTCAGGCGCTTATCTTTGGCCGCAGACCGACAAGCTGCAGACCCATCACTAAAGGCATAGCTGACAGCACCACAAGGTACCTCGCCCTTCCGGACCAAAAAACTAGATCCAAGATCACAGGGGCACGGCTAGAGTTCCGGTGGCGGGGGAGTAACTGGCCTCCTCTTAGAACCGGAAAAGGACACCCGTACCCCACCGTGGGAGATCAAGGGACTGGCGGGAGAGCTCTGCGAGGGTGGTAAAGTTAAGAAAAGCAACTTAGACCCAGAAAGCCATAGAGGTAAGAACATCTAGAGACTCCATAACAGGGAACCTGGAACTGGTGACAGAACCCCGGTAAAACAGACTGTACCGTATACCATCACCATCTACCGGTACCCATTAAAGTGGAGTAAAGTTGAATTGGACTCAGTTATCCTTATTGCGGTGCCCGAAGGGCTCAGCACCATCAGCAGCTCAGCAGAAGGGTAAGAACTGCAACACCACCAACCACCACTACAACTCCCTTCATCCCACACATCCTTCACCATAGCCCTGAGGTAATAGCTCCACCTGTAGGGAGCTGTCCTACACTTTGCTGCACCCACCATCACCTCAGCGGCCGGCTTGCAGTGCCGGTACCTATATTACCGGGAACTACAGGTGGTGTCACGATCCCCTGTAAATAATCCCTTCTCCCCCCACCATCTACTCAAATGATCAACAGGGCACGGAACTGGGATCCTGACCACCCGTGAACTCCCCATCCAAGCTGCCTCCAGTTACGGTGTCCGAGTACCCCTAGCCCTGGCCACATCACACCCAAAGATGAGTGTGCGGTGACCTCTGTCACAACGGAATGTAAATGTTCTATAGGAGGCTCCCATCCTAGCACTCCCACACACACTCACTTAGGCAGATGGCAGAGGTCCCATACTCTAGGAAGGGGAGATGGGGGAGGAGGGAGGACACACAGTCGAGTTGCAGACAGGACTGAGGAAAGATGGAGAACGGGGATCCTCTGAGTGAGTGAAGGAAGAATCCCAAGGAGGGGGCCTGGAGAGAGCAAACAGGCAGCCCAGATGGAAGGAGGGAACCCCCCAAGTGCCCATACTCAGGAGGGAACCCTGGTCTGTTTCACCAGAGCACCAGTTCCGAAGACAGCGGGGGAGTTCAGCCCCTCACCGAGAACACCGGAGGTCGCACACCGTTTACCGGCCCCGACACCCTGTCCAGAGGAATTTTCACACCAGGATTCCCATCTACAACGAGCCTGGTACCAAGTGGGCACCTCAAGACAGGTATAGAGAGCAGGACACAGGGGAGATCCAAGCAGGCATTCCACGGGAGACTCCCAGAGACTTTGCAACCCATTGTGACTACCCGGCCAGCTATTTCGTCCAGAGACTGTTACCTGCTGTGAACTGTTTTACCATCTGCACTGTTCCAGTAAAGTACCCGGGTAGAGTGCTCAAGTCTCCGTGTGTTTGTTTTTACGCTGCACCCTGCTCATCCATCCATCACCAGCATCCCTACCATCACCGGTGTATCCCTGCCCCGGGGGGTTAGCTCCACCTGCAGGAAGCTGTACCATTAAGGCTGCTATACCACCGCCCTCCGGAGGACTGAAGCAGCACTGGTGCTCAATCACCAGAAGCTGCGGTGGTGTCACGAGAACTACAATATAAACTTTATTACCATTCCCAACTCCCCTTTTTAAAAGTAGACACTAGGACCACGGGTCTGGGCAGGCCACCGTTGAAAACCCCACAGCAGAAGCGGGCCCAGATACCCGAGTCCTCATACCCTGGGAGAGTCAGAAGCTGGCACGAAGACACCAAAAAGTCGCAAAACTTATGTCAACCTGTAAACGTGAGATAAATGCGCATAGGGTCTTATCCTTTTAACAAAGGTTGTAGCGGTGTATATTAGGAACTGCTCACCTGGTTCGGTTGTGTCACCCACAACCGGTATAATCGCCTGTAAGATGGTTTGTAGAGAATGGCTGCTGCAGGGCCGCACCTTCACGATAACCGTGGAAACAGGAATGCTGTAATGGGACAAAATGCCGAATTGCCGCGCTGCCACCAGGAATCACCAGGAAACAAAGAGTTAACTGGGCAGATGTTTCTTTATTCTATCCTACGCGTTTCAGAGCCTCTATCCCAGCTCCTTCCTCAGGGCCCTGAGGAAGGAGATCGGATAGAGGCTCTGAAACGCGTAGGATAGAATAAAGAAACATCTGCCCAGTTAACTCTTTGTTTCCTGGTGATTCCTGGTGGCAGCGCGGGCAATTCGGCATTTTGTCCCATTACAGCAAAACTTATGTGTCACTCTCTGTTGTAAATAGTTTCATGAAGAAGGGTTAAAGTATTTTTGCACTTTACTCCTTTCATCCCTGCCACATACATTTACAGCAATAGCAGGGTTTGTGGTGGTTAAGATGAATCCCTGTAGATTAATTGTGCTAGAATTGTGCAGGACCAGTAACTATATGGAAGGACTTAGAGTTCTCCTTCTCACTGTATGTCTGGCTTTAGTAGTAAAAAAAAATACATTAACAACTGCAGTGTTAATGCATTAGATCATTTTAAGTACATCTTTACTTACCATCAGATATTCAGAAAGCTGAAGTAACTCCTGAAAGCATACAAAATTATACAAGTTAGAGAATAAACATAAGAGGTCCCTTGCAGACAGTGGATTATGGTTATAATATTTTAACATACCGTAAGTGTTTTTTTTTTTGGACCACTGCAACTTGAAGTCTCATTAAAATAAGCTCCCCACACATTGATGATATGTGGAACATATGAAGGCCTGAAGCACCCAACTAATAATCGACATAGTAAGTTCTCTGGTGTTTATTCCTGAAGTGCATACACTAATTAGATGTCTAGTAGTGTCTCTCTCCACCAACAGAGGTACAACATGGTCTTTACTGCACTTAGTTTGTACTAAGATGATCTGCTGCAGATGACTTCATTTTCCTTTTTTGGTACATTACATGGATGTATAAAAGAACCAGAGGAAACTGCTGTTCTCAACCAAAGAAATGGTCTACAGCATCATCTCACCAGCCTCAGGTTTGATAGATCTTTTAATAAACTTTGGAAATAAATTCTTTGTACCAGTCCTTAGACTTAAAACTAAAAGGACAGAAAGTGATCTAAAGGGTAAACTTTTGCTACTTGAAGTCATCCCTAACTAGGATATTTGCAGGTGAGTGTCAGCTGTAGAACACAGCCAATACATGCATTTTATGGCACAAGCTCAGCTTCCAAGCCTGCTCAATATACAACCCCAATTCTAAAAAAGTTGAGATGGTGTGTAAAACGTAAAGAAAACAAGAATGCAATGATTTGGAAATCTCTTAGAGCCATGTTTTATTCACAGCAGGACATAGAGCACACATTAAAGTAGTGATCAACGAGTGTAATCATTACTATTCGCTACTCGCATGAATAGTACAGTATTTCCGATACTCATTGCTCGGCACGTATTTCGTGAGTAATGTTTCGAACGACAGCTTTCTGACACAAATTGACAGCTCCCTTCAGTAAACAATAGGAGCTGGCACCTCAGGGAAAGCAGATTGGATGTTAGGCTCTCTCTGGGGGGCACAGCAAGGTGTTTTATGCACTGAAATAATAAAAAAGCCTACACTCCAACCCTGCCCCCAAGATACTAGTTTTATGGCCGGATATGTGTGGGTGGAGCCTATCACTAATTGACTAACATTGAACTCACTATTTTTGAAGAGTTCACGAGAATTACAAAGTACTCGTTATGAGTATAGTGATTACCAATATTTCACTACTCGCTCATCACTAATCCGAAGATTAATATTTTTCCATTTCACTTGAAATAATTAACAAATTTAGAAGTGATGACAGCAACATATCTCCAAAAAGTGGAGGTTGAGTTAACAAAAGGCAGGAGAAGTAAATGGCACTAATAAAAAAAACTGTTGGAAGGTCAATTAATGACCAAGTCACAGGACTATATAAAAAGAGCTTGTAAGGCTGCGTGCAAACTATCAGTAATGGCAGTGATTTGTTCTCTGCGTATTACTGCTGTGTCCAAAATGCTGCATTCAACAATATAAGCAGAGTGGATGAGATTTCTAGAAATCCTATGCCCACTGTGATTCTCTCCTCCGCAGTGTTATTTCAGCTGTGATGCAGGTTGCCACGCTTCTGCTTCTCCGCAGCATAGTAATTTATTGCTGCGGAGTTGGAAGCAATAACTAGCGGGTGAATGCAGGGAAAAGCCACCAACGTAGATTCTGGGCATAGAGTGGCTGCATTCTCCGTTCATTCACCAGCAGCTTCCCTCAGGTCCGGAGACACTACATCCCGGACGCAGTGTCTCCGGATCATCTGAACATCCCCTTAGAGTCTCTCAAAAGCAAAGATGATCAGAGGTTCATCGATCTGTGAGCAACTGCATCTAACAATTGTGCAAAAATGTTAGGAAAACGTTACTCAAGGTAAAGATTTTGAATATCCCATCATCTACAACATATCAGATTATGAAAAGATTAAGAGATTCTAGAAAAATACATCTGATGGTCAATATTGGAAACTTGTGACCTATGCGTCCTCAGGTTGCACTGCATTAGAAGCTATATCTGTGAGCACAATTCACCCTGTGATCCACAAATGCATATATTAACCCAATCCAGAAAAGCTCCCATCTACTTTGGACCCAAGCTCATTTAAAATGGACTGAGGCAAACTGGAAGACAGAAATAGAAATTATTATGGAAACCATGAACGTAGTGAACTACGGACACAAGAGAAGTGGGACCATCCAGCTAGTTATCAGCGCACAGCTTAAAACCTTGCATGTCTGATTGTATGGGATTGTATTATTGTTTATAGCATTGTCATTTTACACATTTTGAAAGACTATCAATGCTGAACATTATACTATATAAAGATTTTAGAATAACATTTACTCCCACCCAGGCAGCGACTATTTCAGGAAAGGTCTTACATAATTAATGTTAAACCACATACTACCTCCATCACAACAGTATGGCACTGCAGAAGAAGAATTCTGGTGATTAACTGGCCATGTGTAGTCTGGACTAATGATGAATAAAAAAACATTTGGAGCATTATACAACCAAAACTCCGGCAAATAAGATCCAGGACTGTAGCTAAAATCCTATATCAGAAAAGAATAAGACAACATTGCACCCCTACAACTCCAACAATTGGTTTCCTAATTACCCAGATGTTTTACAGACTGTTGTTAAAGGAAAAGTGAATGCTACACAATGGTAGATATGACCCTTTCTCAGCTGTATATATATATTTTTTTTTTTAAATCAGATTATTTTTATTTTACTTTCCAAAAATAAAAAAAAAACACAAAAGGCCATTCACATTCAAATGGTGTACAAAACATCAGTAGTATTATAAATTTCCCTTTTCCAACCCCCAATAACAAAGTCCCCCAGATGTGGTCTTCCCTCCCCTATCCCCTTACCCCCGGTAGACATTCAATTCCTCAACCACTCTCTTTGGAGCCGCACAAATAGATATTTAAATTACTATTGTATTTTGAACTAACTGAATACCATTAAATCTTTGAACAGTAATCATATGAATTCATATGAATAACACCGTTAATCATTGTCAAAATGCTTTACACCCTAGAGGCCCCCTTCTGCCTCACCGTCGCCATAGAGCCCATATCTGATCAAACAGTTTCTCCGCTCTTCTCCTCCGGTAGATACTTTCTTCCATGCTTATCGTATATTCCACCGGTTGAAATAAATTCCCTCCTAGTGGGGGGCTCGGCCCTGATCCTCCACCTGGCAATTAATTTCCTTGCCATAAACAATAGCCTCGCCCATGCAATCCTCTGTGAACTCGTAAGCTGAAGTTCCTCAATATATCCCAACACACACAATATCGGATTCCTGGGAATCACACAACCATACTTCCCTTCCATTACAGTAATTACCACCACCCAAATAGCTTGCAGTCTCAGACATTCCCACAACACGTGCAAAATGCCAGCACTTTCATTCATGCATCTCACAAAGCATTCACTGATCTCAGGGAGACCAGTCCAAGAAAACACTGCGGGCAGCTGGGTAAAGCGCTCACCACAGTGAATTCCAAGGCGCATTGCCCCCTGGGAATTATGAATATGCAAATAGAGTCTGAGGAGCCTCGTTTAGGAGTCTCAAACACAGGACTAGCCAGATATCCCTCCAGGGAAGGAACCAGCCAAGGGGTGGTTCCTTGCATAGAACACCATAACCACCATGTTAAGTGGCACTTTTAGTCAATATCCAGCTCTTTTACAAGCTTAGAGATATGACAAGGGAATACTAAGGCCATGTTTCCATCCACAGACAGCTGTTTCGGGGTGTTGCCCTTCATCAGTGTGGAGTAGTATTCTGGCTAGGTGGAAGCAAGGCCTAGTAGACCAACATCACAGAGCATTCACTGATCTCAGGGAGACCAGTCCAAGGAAACACTGCGGGCAGCTGGCTAAAACGTTGAACACAGTGAATTCCTAGGCGCATTGCCCCCTGGGAGGGATATCTGGCTAGTCCTGTGTTTGGCAATAACTAAATCACACTTGCAGCCAGTTGAAATGGATTAAAGTTGACTCAACCTCTGTCCTGTGTCCTTGTGAGTACCACACTTGAGTATGGAGAAAAGAAAGAAGACCAAAGAACTGTCTGAGGACTTGAGAAACCAAATTGTGAGGAAGCATGAGCAATCTCAAGGCTACAAGTTCATCTCCAAAGACCTGAATGTTCCTGGGTCTACCGTGCGCAGTGTCATCAAGACGTTTAAAGCCCATGGCACTGTAGCTAACCTCCCTAGATGTGGACGGAAAAGAAAAATTGACGAGATTTCAACGCAAGATTGTGCGGATGGTGGATAAAGAACCTCGACTAACATCCAAACAAGTTCAAGCTGCCCTGCAGTCCGAGGGTGCAACAGTGTCAACGCGTACTATCCGTCGGCGTCTGAATGAAAAGGGACTGTATGGTAGGATTCCCAGGAAGACCCCACTTCTTACCCCGAGATATAAAAAAGCCAGGCTGGAGTTTGCCAAAACTTACCTGAGAAAGCCTAAAACGTTTTGGAAGAATGTTCTCTGGTCAGATGAAACAAAAGTAGAGCTTTTTGGGCAAAGGCATCAACATAGAGTTTACAGGAGAAAAAAAGAGGCATTCAAAGAAAAGAACACGGTCCCTACAGTCAAACATGGCGGAGGTTCCCTGATGTTTTGGGGTCGCTTTGCTGCCTCTGGCACTGGACTGCTTGCCTGTGTGCATGGCATTATGAAGTCTGAAGACTACCAACATATTCTACAGCATAATGTAGGACCCAGTGTGAGAAAGCTGGGTCTCCCTCAGAGGTCATGGGTCTTCCAGCAGGACAATGACCCAAAACACACTTCAAAAAGCAATAGAAAATGGTTTGAGAGAAAGCACTGGAGACTTCTAAGGAGGCCAGCAATGAGTCCAGACCTGAATCCCATAGAACACCTGTGGAGAGATCTAAAAATGGCAGTTTGGAGAAGGCACCCTTCAAATATCAGGGACCTGGAGCAGTTTGCCAAAGAAGAATGGTCTAAACTTCCAGCAGAGCATTGTAAGAAACTCATTGATGGTTACCGGAAGCAGTTGATCGCAGTTATTTTGGCTAAAGGTTGTGTAACCAAGTATTAGGCTGAGGGTGCCAATACTTTTGTCTGGCCCATTTTTGGAGTTTTGTGTGAAATGATCAATGTTTTGCTTTTTGCTTCATTCTCTTTTGTATTTTTTCATTGAAGGCAAATTAAATGAAGATAATAATACCAAAAAATTTGTGATTGCAATCATTTTCAGGAAGAAACTGAGTATTATCTGACAGAATTGCAGGGGTGTCAATACTTTTGGCCACAACTGTACACTTCTGCTGGTGGTAATCTTATCTATTAGTTTGAAAGTGTACAAATCCCCATATAACCTCCTAAAGACCTTCAAGACATCCCCTGTCCCAACCACCAAGTTATCCCCCTCGCTATATAGGCTATATACATAGGAGGATTCTCTCTATGCTGCCGCTACCAATGATAGTAGATGGCCAACATTTTCACCATCTTCAAAGAATGCAACCTTCTGGAATTCTTGTTTCTTTTTGGCATTGCGCAAATAAATTTTGTCTAACACCTCCTGTGCTCCCCTCAAGTGCCTTCGCATCTCCGTGTGGGCCGACTCACCGCCTTTTGCTCCACCTCCTTCAACTTCTCCAGCGCCTGGCGCTCCTCCCTCGTGGACTCATTTTTACATTCAGAGATATCCCTTATGAACAGTCCACAAAGAAAAGCTTTCATGACATCCCACACAATCCCTGCCGAAGCAGTCCCATCATTATACTAAAAGTACCTATCTACCTCCCCCAATTTTTTCCATATCTATAGACTTCAGCCATGCTGGGTGTATTTTCCATTCCCCATTTGTCCCCCACGCCTCATATCAGTCTGAAGTATTACCTCCAGCGGTTTATGGTCCGAAACTACTCGGGGCAAGTATTCTACCCCTGTCACCCATAGTTGTAACAGTCTATCACCCAAAGCCAGATCTATGCAAGACATAGAGTTGCATGAAGATGAGAAACAGGAATAGCATTTTACATCAGGATTCCGAAATCTCCACACATCCACCAATCCCAGTTTTCAAGTAGTCTTTGCAAAAGATGTTTCTAGACCTCTCCCCGAGCCTCCTTCACCGGCCCTGCACATATCCAACTCTGAGTGCAATATATTATTCATATCCCCAATTACCATAAGAGGAATCCCCACTCTGCACCTTGTCAACCCCATAATTTCCTGTAGCTTCGTCCCTGAACACGGGAGCGGGAAATACACAGCAACCAAACATAACAATTGACCTTATACACAAACACAACAAACATATACACTCCCTCTTTATCTACACATAGCTCCACTTCTTCATAAGGCACCGAAGCGTGGACCAGAACCGAGACCCCCTTGCATATTTAGAGTATGTGGAATGATACGCATGTCTAATGTGGCGCCTTGCTCACGCAGGTTGCCACAGATCTCCCTAATGCACAGCTGGGTTTCCACAGCAGGTATCTACTTCATACAACATCTTCCACCCCGGCTCAGTAGGGGGAGCTTCACGTGCTGACCTTAGGCAAGATCCCCTATAAATAATGCTGCCAGGGGAGGAGTTAGTCAGAGTGTGTGCAGACGCTAGAAGAGCTGCAAGGACGTCCTGGTGGTCAGTGCTGCGATTAGGCCCGAGACAGTGACCCGGAGTGGCCCTTCAGCGTCCCGCCAGCCTAAGTGGGACTGAGGGCTAGGAGCAGAGAACTGAAAGGGAGCAAGGAACTTGAGAGGAGTTCATCCCAGGAGAAACATCGGATATTGGGGATCCGCACCTTTGGGACACTATAGGACCACAGAAAACCCTGTTGCACTGTGGAGGCCTCAGCTACCCGGTTTGTCCCCCCTGTGAGTCAAGAGAGGGAGCTAGACACAGCAGGGCAGAGCCGCAGTGATCAGGAGAAGGTATCCAGGAGACCGCACAGGAGGAGAGGAAGGCTTTACAGTGAGGAATAGAGAGGAGGCAAGTCAGGCTGCAAGCAGGCTGTGCTTCAGACAAACACTACAGAGCAGAGGAGGCCTTATACCCACTTGCTGTGGGGACCCACTATGCAACCTGTCCACCCGTCAGTGCCCTGGATCGTTTTACCTGCTTAACATCAGTAAGAGGTAAAAGAGACTTTCCTGCATGTGTGTATTCTTCCTTTCCATTCCCAGTATCCTCCATAGACTGTTCCACCTCTCCCTATACAATCCCAGCTCCACTTCAACCTGTCCCTCCTCACTACGCTGCCCCGGAGGTCCCAGTCCTACCTGCGGAGGACTGTACCATCTCAGCTGCAATACCACCGACCTCCAGAGGACTGTGGCGACGCTGGTGCTACTTCACCAGAAACTGCAGGTGGCGCCACGACACACTAACTTTGTAAATAACCCCTTGTACATAATCCCCTTTTTCAAGAGAATAGTCCCCCGGGACACGGGGTCAGGCGCGGCCGCCATTCCCTGTGACACAGTTAACCCTTCTGCCGCCTGATACCCGAGTACCCCAAACCCTGGGGCGACACACTAATCCATTTCCTGACTAAAACCCCGGTTCTCTCTTTGACCAGGTGCGTTTCCATCAAGCATAAAATAAACGGTTGGTACGAGAGGGCATGTTGCAGCACCGCTGCCCTCTTCCCTCTATCTGTGAGCCCTCGGATGTTCCAGCTTAGTATTTTAATTATTCTTGCCATATTGTACAGTTAGGACTCCTAATGGACCTAAATACCCCTAGTTTCAGATGTCTACCTGCCCTCTCCTCTTCCCGCCCCCCTCCCCAATCCTGTCCCTCAACCATACCCAACATTGAAAATTAACTGTACCAACTCCCCCTCCCACACCTTTCCAACTCTTTAGTGTCTCTCTATTTGAGAGTGGGTAAAATCACCTGCTTAGCCCTACCATGGCTTACCACAGCCACTCGCATCTAAGCACCACGCTCCTGTAGCTGCCTTTACACTAACAATAAGCTGTCTCCTACCTCCCCCTGCTGCCTTTAGTAAACATTTTAAATAACATTTCTCATAAATGGCTCTCTGAGCCCACTCCTGTCTCAGCTGTATTGATGTATGTGGCTGCCATCAATTTCTAAATAATAGAAAAATATATATTCAAATTTCAGTACATGGAAAAACATCTAATTTTTACCATCTGATGTTCTGTTGTAAAGCAAATATGACCATAACTGATTTCCAAATCATTGCATTCTAGTTTTTCTTACACATGCCAACTTTTTTGGAATTGGGGTTATATTTCCACTAAATATACCTAAAGGAAGATAAGAATCAGAGCCATAGTGTGAACAGGGACTGATGGAAATGATTATGTCTGTGTACAACGCTCACTTTTACAATGTTCTGATTTAAAACAAAATAAAGAATTAACAATTATAAAATTCTAGATTGTCATAACATCACATATCATAAAGCAAATTAAAAATCCAGTGTGTCCTTACCCCATCCAATACAGCAATGGCACAACTGTAAAAAAATAAGAAATGGTATTACATCACTGTGAAAGCCTGAAACCACCGCTAAAATGTAAATATCAACATTAGATCTATCTAGAAAGTCAGTGAGCTCCGGGCCTACAAGGATCATTAACCCAAGTCAAGTCCATGTCATATATCCCATTACTGACCAGGCAAAGTTTCTGGGGGATTTTCATACATGTGGTTTAAAGTGCTGTAACTATGTTATTTTGTTTGTATATTCAAGTATTTATTGTGTCTTTCTTCACGACATATAGGGATTCATTTTTAAGTTACTGTCATAGTTTCTTTTTTCCTTTTCTAAAATCAGTTGATATTGGTAAATATTTAAGGGAAATAAGTGTTTTTCCATTTAGGATCACTAAAATATATTTTTAATTTTTTCCCCATTCTGTAACAATTTTTTTTATATATTGGACTTTTTTTTTTTTTTTTACAGTGGCGGGGTTAGTACCAGCAATTTAGATTGACAGTGACATCTTTTTCAATTTTTTTATTCATTTATTTCTTACCTGCAATTTTTAAATTATTATTAATTATTATTATTAATATTTCATTTATTTTAGACATTGTGCCCCCATAACATAGTAAAAGGTGAGGATGCCTTCTTCAAGAGCCACCCAAAACATGCGTCATAACCTGGCGCTATTCCAGCGGATGTGGAACATGCAGACAGGTCAGTTGTTGTGGATTCTTTGATATACTGTAGTTCAACTGATATTGATCGAATTATTATTCTTGTTTTACATTGATCTGTATTTAAACTACGGTTCAAAAGTTTGGGGTCACCCATACAATTTTGTGGCCACTCCATTACAGATAGAATACCAGCTGCCTTCTTCTTCCCCAAATAGTTCATGCATAATTTGGAGGTGTGCTTTGGGTCATTGTCCTGTTGTAGAATGAAATTGGCTCCATTTTTTTTTAAATAATTTTATTTTCAATGGGAAAAAAAGGGGGGCTGATTTGAACTTTTATGAATTTTTTTTTTAATTTTTTCAAAAAATGTTCACTATTTACTTATTTTACTAGAGCCGTTAGGTCCGTTAAAGCCTACACTGTCGGATCGCTTGTGCTTGACAGAGCCGTGCCTGTTAGGCTGGCTTCACACTTCGATTTTTGCCTGTCTGTGTGGATCCTGTTTTTTGTAGGGCCACATGGACAGAAACGGACAGGACAGGATGTGTTGAAAGTGGTGTTTAATATTTAATGTTTAATGTTTTTTACAAGATTCGTTTTTGTACAAAAATGCAGAGAGAGCGAGAGAATTTCCTGCACAGATTTCTTCTTTCAGGACAATGGAAAGCATTCTGAGAAGGCACAATGCAAAAAAAACGGATCCGGGAAACAATTCTGTTTTTCCCTGGATCTGGCGTCCATAGACTTTCATGTTAAGTGCGATGGACCGTGCCGGATTTGTTTCTCTCCGGTTTTGTCCGGATTTTTCACCGGAGCCCAAAATGTTGCAGTCTCCAATTTTGGACATGGTGAAAAACCGGACAAAAACAAATCCAGCACAGAATACACAAAACCGGATGGCCAAATAGGACCAATTTAGCATCATAAGGATACATGGGAGGCAAAACCGGATCCTGTTCTGTCCTGTTAAAACCGGACAGAACAGGATTCCAAAAACCATGGTGTGAAGCCAGCCTTAGCTGCACATGTTGGCTGATCAGTTGACTTGTGCGGGGAATGATGCAAGCTCAGTGCAGAAGCTCACATCAAAGAGAGGTAGGCGGCCTAGAATGTATAGGCATGTCCTAGGATGTAAACGGGTTAAAGGAGGACCTTTCATCAAATTTAGCATGCTAAACTGGCCACATCATAAAATAGTGGCTAATTATTCAGCATAAATGACCTGTGGTGTTCATTTTAAATCAGCAAAATATCAATTTCTCTTGCAGGTACGTTGAGTGTTATGTGATTAGATTTGTATTAGAAGCAGAAAATCTGCAGGTAGAAAACGCAAGTGCTTTTATAGTGCGTTTCCGCTGCAGAAATACCGTATATACGTGTGTATAAGCCGAGTTTTTCAGCACAAAAAATGTGCTGAAAAGTCCCCCCCTCGGCTTATACACGAGTCATAGGCCGCCCCCCCATCGGTATATAGGCGCCCCCCCCCATCAGTGGTATACAGGGCCCCCCTTGCTGCCGCACAGCTGTAAAGTAATACATCATTATACTTATCCCTGTCGCTGTCGCCGCTCTGACACCTCGCTCCTCCGGGTCTTCATGCTTCTTCCTCCGGCGCACAGGCAATGACGTCATTGCCTGCGCCCGCCGGTCACAAGCAGGAAGAAGCATGAAGACCCGGAGGAGCGCGGTGTCAGAGCGGCGACAGCGACAGGGATAAGTATAATGATGTATTACTTTACAGGTGTGCGGCAGCAAGGGGGGGCCCTGTATACCACTGATGGGGGGGGGGTTGCGCCTGTATACCACTGCAGAGGGGGCCTGTATACCACTGGGGCCTGTATACCACTCGGGCTGCTGTATACACTACTGGGGCCTGTATATACCACTGGGGAGGCTGTTGTATACCACTGGGACTGCTGTATATACTGCTGGGGCCTGTATATACCACTAGGGAGGCTGCTGTAATACTGCTGGGGCCTGTATATACCACTGGGGAGGCTGCTGTATACCACTGGGGCTGCTGTATATATTGCTGGGGCCTTTATATACCACTGGGGAGGCTGCTGTAATACTGCTGGGGCCTGTATATACCACTGGGGAGGCTGCTGTATACCACTGGGACTGCTGTATATACTGCTGGGGCCTGTATATACCACTTGGGAGGCTGCTGTATACTACCACTGGGGAGGCTGCTGTATACTACCACTGGGGAGGCTGCTGTATACTACCACTGGGGAGGCCTGTATACCACTGGGGGGGCCTGTATACCACACTTCTGGGGGCTGTATACCTGTGCTGGGGTCCACCCTTGGCTTATACATGAGTCAATAGGTTTTCCCAGGTTTTGGGGGCAAAAGTAGGGGGGTCGGCTTATACACGAGTATATACGGTACACAAAAAACATATGTAATCTGCACCTAGGTACAGTTAGGGCCATAAATATTTGGACAGTGACACAATTTTCGCGAGGTGGGCTCTGCATGCCACCACATTGGATTTGAAATGAAACCTCTACAACAGAATTCAAGTGCAGGTTGTAACGTTTTAAATTTGAAGGTTTAAACAAAAATATCTGATAGAAAATGTAGGAATTGTACACATTTCTTTACAAACACTCCACATTTTAGGAGGTCAAAAGTAATTGGACAAATAAACATAACCCATACAAAATATTTTTATTTTCAATATTTTGTTGCGAATCCTTTGGAGGCAATCACTGCCTTAAGTCTGGAACCCATGGACATCACCAAACGCTGGGTTTCCTCCTTCTTAATGCTTTGCCAGGCCTTTACAGCCGCAGCCTTCAGGTCTTGCTTGTTTGTGGGTCTTTCCGTCTTAAGTCTGGATTTGAGCAAGTGAAATGCATGCTCAATTGGGTTAAGATCTGGTGATTGACTTGGCCATTGCAGAATGTTCCACTTTTTTGCACTCATGAACTCCTGGGTAGCTTTGGCTGTATGCTTGGGGTCATTGTCCATCTGTACTATGAAGCGCCGTCCAATCAACTTTGCAGCATTTGGCTGAATCTGGGCTGAAAGTATATCCCGGTACACTTCAGAATTCATTCGGCTACTCTTGTCTGCTGTTATGTCATCAATAAACACAAGTGACCAGTGCCATTGAAAGCCATGCATGCCCATGCCATCACGTTGCCTCCACCATGTTTTACAGAGGATGTGGTGTGCCTTGGATCATGTGCCGTTCCCTTTCTTCTCCAAATTTTTTTCTTCCCATCATTCTGGTACAGGTTGATCTTTGTCTCATCTGTCCATAGAATACTTTTCCAGAACTGAGCTGGCTTCTTGAGGTGTTTTTCAGCAAATTTAACTCTGGCCTGTCTATTTTTGGAATTGATGAATGGTTTGTATCTAGATGTGAACCCTTTGTATTTACTGTCATGGAGTCTTCTCTTTACTGTTGACTTAGAGACAGATACACCTACTTCACTGAGAGTGTTCTGGACTTCAGTTGATGTTGTGAACGGGTTCTTCTTCACCAAATAAGTATGCGGCGATCATCCACCACTGTTGTCATCCGTGGACGCCCAGGCCTTTTAGAGTTCCCAAGCTCACCAGTCAATTCTTTTTTTCTCAGAATGTACCCAACTGTTGATTTTGCTACTCCAAGCATGTCTGCTGTCTCTCTGATGGATTTTTTCTTTTTTTTCAGCCTCAGGATGTTCTGCTTCACCTCAATTGAGAGTTCCTTTGACTGCATGTTGTCTGGTCACAGCAACAGCTTCCAAATGCAAAACCACACACCTGGAATCCACCCCTGACCTTTTAACTACTTCATTGATTACAGGTTAACGAGGGAGACGCCTTCAGAGTTAATTGCAGCCCTTAGAGTCCATTGTCCAATTACTTTTGGTCCCTTGAAAAAGAGGAGGCTAGAGCTATGATTCCTAAACCCTTTCTCCGATTTGGATGTGGAAACTCTCATATTGCAGCTGGGAGTGTGCACTTTCAGCCCATATTATATATAGAATTGTATTTCTGAACATGTTTTTGTAAACAGCTAAAATAACAAAACTTGTGTCACTGTCCAAATATTTCTGGCCCTAACTGTATATCAATAAAGTTTTTTCAAAGCTAAATACAAGGAAGTATCAAAAACAAAGGTGCTTTGTTTAATTGATTACATTGAACAACAAGAGTAAAAAAATGCAGCATCAAAAAAGTGATAAAAACGCAAATAAAAAAAGCATATTACTGAATTCACATAATAGTTGCAGAAAATCTGCACCATCAAAAATCATTAAAAGCTCATTGTGGGAATGTAGCCTTTATTTGGGGGAGGGAGGTATACCTTTATGGTACCTTTACATGCCGCCACCGAGGGCAGCAACAGGCATACACCGCACGTGCACGCGCGCGTTTTCAACGGTTCCTAACGGTGCCTGATGCCGCATTTACACGCCCCCACAAGGTGCTCCACAGAAGGTATTTTCGTTCCCCGGAAGTGCCAACGGGTGCCGCAGGCTACCTTCTGTGGAGTACCTTCCCTGATTTACACGCCGCCACCACAAGGGAATATGGGCGTACATATTGTGCGCTGTAACTACATAGGCGTGACAGATTTGTGTATTACGCGACGCTCGTACGGTGATTGGACAATGCAATAGCATCATCATTGGCCAGCCAGCGCAGGAAGGCTGGCTAATACATGACGCCATTGCAAATGTGGAGTGTGACTGGTCAGCTTGCTGAATATGGCGCCCTGTGCAGGGATAGCCAATGGATACACAGTAGCCCCAACCAATGATAGCTGATGGGGCGTGGTATACATGACGCTGTGGCACGCCCCAGGGAATTCACTAGGGCACGCAAATACCTTGCCTTTGCCCCGATTACACGCCGCCACCATAGGGATTATGCCTGCTTGTTTTTGAGCACGGCTCAAACACAGGTATCCAAAGGCACAGGAAGGAACTTCCTGAATTACATGCCGCCACTTCACGGTCTTTTGAAGGAAAAAGGAACAATTTTG